>BCLH01000418.1:99352-160819 GCA_001602315.1 Zoysia pacifica
TACTTCGGTTGGACTGTACTCGGTAGCGCTAGTCGACCAGGATCTTAGTGCTCCCACTTTTACCGCGGTCGTCGATTTTTCGATGTGGCATCTCTGCTATGTTAAGGCATAACAATTGTGGGTGCGATGATTTTTTTGTGTTGATCACTATCATTTTGATGTTCACATGCCTGGAACAAGTCTGTCTACCTGTCCTGTTTATGTAACTTCATGCTTATCATTGGGCTGTACTGGATTTGGATGGACAGAAGAACACTCATCGTGTCTCAATAACTTGCTGCAGCTATGTTTCTCTATGGTTTTTTTTTATTATTATGACTATCAGATATTTTAGAGAGCATTCGAGAGAGATGTGTGTATAAAGCACTGTCATGTTTACTTCATCTCAATTCTGATTGTGGGAACCTCCCAGTTTTTTTTAAACTAATAGTATATATCGATGCTACAAATGGTGTAAATATCATGCTCTGTAAACTAATATTGCAAGTGATGGAATTGGGTTTTTGGTTTTGATCATAGTTGAGATGGAGCCTGACTGGAGTGGTACTGATCAGACCTCTCCACGTGGTAATGATTGGGAAGTTGTGCAACTCACGGCATCAACGTACGCTGCTGCGCCTACTCCTAGAAGGCCTGAACTTTCCGAGGAGGTTGAAGCTAAGAAATACAGCACTAAAGGAGATGATGATTCAGCTGCAGCACTGTTGATGTCTGGCCATTTTTCAGTATCGCAGAATGAAGTTGAGAGCCTCCTCATAGGCAAAGACAGCAAAGACCATCAGAAGGAGCTTTGCAGCCTAGATGCAGTTTCTAACGAGATGGATGATGCAAAATATGAAGAGACCTGTGAGCACAAATTGAAGGATGATCTTCACAGGATTCCATCCTTTGACAAAGGGAAAAGCCTTTCCTTGGTTGATATGAAGTTTGACGACAGCAATGCATTGCAGGGCATGAGTTTGGTTGGGGAAGAGCCTGTTGGGCTCCCAGCACCTAGTTACAATGCCATTGGTGCTGCTGAAAAGGATTTAAGCTGGTCAGCTACAGAGAGTAGAAATGAGAAGAAAACTGAGGAGTCAACCCTGCACAAAGTGGACCCTGGCACTGGTTCAACAAAGGCTGTTTCTTCTAGTGATCTGAACAAACCTGATGGTTCTGGACTACCACATGATGCGTGGTGGAAGAAGCAGCTCATGTCATTGTACAAAAATGCAAAGGAAAGTACCAAGTTCTGGCCTATTATTGCAGCCACAGCCGCTTTGGTGGGCATAGCATATTTTGGGCGACGCTGGCAAAACGGCAAGTTGCAACTTCAGCCGGTTAAATTGCAACCTTTTAACAGCAAGGAGGTAATTGCACAGCACAATTTATTTCTAACAAATGCGACTGTTAGGAGATTTTCTGTGGCACCTATGCATTTTATAATTTTCAGTGGCAAGTCGTTACCCAATGCTAATAAACATAGCTCGTGTTTGTATTTTCAGAAAATTAGTCACGCTGTTGGCCCATTAAACCGTATGAAGGACATTCTTGTTGCCGGCAATCTCCAGAGTTCTGGTATTCATGGACATGCCTGACGCAATGTGATGTAATCAGTCCAAGAACACATCAACATCCTCAATCCGTAAGATGTAATTGTCCTGTTATGTGTCCCGATTTGGGTCTAAAATGAAGACAGCATGTCAAATTTTGAGCAACATTTCATGTCTTGAGGATGTTTATTCAAGTATCTGTGCTGGATATGTAAATTCTAAAAATCTTTTTGGGTATGTAAATATATTAGGTTAGCGTGATTGCCTTTTCTTTCATTCAAACTCAACTAGTATCGGTGCCGCACTGCAGTCAACTTCTGTACCTACCATAACCGAGTCGTCTTTGTTTGGGATTGCTTATGCATTTGATTTGTCTTGTGGTCGCTACAATCTACCAGTCATAAAAGGAAGTGTAGCCATTTCTGTTGGCATTTCAGGAGCTGTTTAGCTGCAATGTGAGTTGAATTGATCATTGGCTCTTCCTTATTATGAACCTGGGTTTAGTTTTCTCAAGTAAATTCAGGTGATGTGCGGCTGATTTGGTTGAACAATCGAGCAGTTACTTGGAGTGATAATATATATTTTTTGCACTAAACTGTAATCTGAGCCCCTGACTGAAGGGGGCATATGTTCCTCTCATTGGTCTGTCCTAGCCTAGTCAATTCTGCCGTTTTTTCTTTCTGGTCCTTGTCCTGCACAATGGCCTCTTGGCCCCTTCTGATGTTGTTAGTATACACCAAAACACAAATATGGGTTAGCCCCACTACCAGGTTCCCTTCTTTTACCTTTTCTTTTTGCTGCGAAATTTGTTTGAAACCTGTAGCTTGAATTCATCAAAAAGACATGGCCATGTTATTGTAGATTCGGAGGGCGTGTTGCCTGCCAATTCGTTGATCCTTTGTAGGTTATTCATCAGTCCAGTCAGAAAGCCAGAGTACAATGGAATGGAATAGAATGAGTCTCGTGATGCATAAAATGGATGGCTTATAATAATGCAATGATTAACACATGGATCAATAGAGAAGGATTAGGAATCTGGAGGTCCAACTCCTTTCCAGCCATGGAGGCAGTGGAGAGGAAAGCCAAACAGAGCACTTGTTTAATCACGAGCCAGAAATGAGTCAGAAGCAAGCACATGCACATGCATGCTGGTAATCATCCATATAATGGATTCCCGAAGCCAGGTACTGATGGAGACAAGCCAACAACCAGAACATCAAAATGCATGCTTGCTCGCTTGTGTATTTTAGTTAATTAATTAATTGCTCACTAGTTGATGAGCACATCACTATTTTAAATACAGAAACACTTCTCATTAGTCGATGAACAATCATCACGGGTAATCTAATACTAAGTTATAAAAAATCATAGTTTAAAAGATATTGTAAAGCAAAAGTATGGTTTAGAAAAAAAAGGTTATGAGGAAAGTTTTCAAAACCACAAAATGGTTGCATTTTCATCAATACCATAATTTTTAGAATTACAAAATTTGTTGCATTCAAATACTTCTTTACATTTTAAAAACAAAGTTTTCGATAAAACTATGTTATTCTTCTAAAATTTCAAAAAATACTTCGTATCAAACGTGTCTCTAGATAAGCTAGGTGTAGCAGTTTGCATTGTCTTTTCGAAATGTAGCCCAACCAATATTGTTTATGCTTGTTAAAGCAAAATGATGATGATGACGAGGGATCGATATCCTCTACTTTTGCGTGCTCAATGCAGAGCACTGTAGCTAGTGCTACAGTTAAAACGACGCATCTAATCTGTTTATTTTCAATCGGAGGGTAAAAATATGTTCAAATTTTTGCTACAGTAGCTTCTTTGTATTTTCTTCCTCACACGTTAGAATGCGAGTCCGACGATGAAAAGCCTACAGCTGCCGAGTCTCGATATCGAATGGATATTTTTTTTGGGCTACCTTCCCCGCGCACACGTGGGATAGTGCCACCACCTTCCCAGCCCTTTTCACTAATCTGCCCTTGGGAATCTTCCTCTTGGTCAACACGACACCTTGCTCTCTCAAACCAAAAGAGAAAAATCAAGAATTTTTTTTTTTGAGAAAATTAACCAAGAATGTTTTTTGTTGAGGCTATAACAAACGTGTTATGGAGAAAATTGCTGATTTACAGTACCATTTTGCCCAATATTAATTCAAAATTTAAATTTTAAATTTATAGCGGTTTTTTTTTACTGATTTAAGTGATTTTGAATCTACGGCTGTAAGTTAAACGTTGCCTAGAAGAGGCAACACCGAGCTCTCCTGAAGTCAGGGAAAAAAGGTACTGGACGTTTCCAAAACTTCCTCCCCAGAATAGGATACCCAAAATTCATCAGAAGGTTTTAAAGTAAATAAGCGAATCTCGTGTCAATTAAGTATTTGGAGTATATGACTAGAATTATTAGGATAATAATAATAGTAGAATGGGCTGTTAATAACACGCCATAAAAAGATAAGAGCAGTTTGAGAAATCGATTTGGTCTTAAAAACCGGTTGATATCGGTTTGATCGGTTTTTTCACTTTATTAGTCAGTTTTTTATTTACCGGCTGGTTTGATCAGTTTATTAGTCGGTTTTCAAAATTTTAAATTTTTTTGAATTTTAATTTTTTTATTTATTAAAAAAACAACTTCGTAAACCAAATCAAATCGGTTTCGTAAAAAATCATAAAAACCGGCTTAGTTTTGACTTTTTTTTTAAACCCTGCCCAACACACGGGACACGGCCCGCAGTCTGACGTGCGTTGTTCACTCCACCTCCCCTTCTCTCTCCCCTTCACACCTCTCTTTCTCTCTCTCCCTCGACTGCCGTTCCTTTCTGGCGGCGACCACCGGCTCCGTCTCCGGCGACAACCGCCTACAGGTATGCCCGTCCCCTCTATTTCGTTCCTGCTGTGCCAAACAGAGCACTCCCAACCCTTAATGCGAGCTATATGTATTCGGATCTGACCGAATTACTTGAATATGGATGGATCAAACCGCGTTAGTTCGATTTGTTTGCGAAAATATACACTTGGTTCACCCGTAGTGGTTACCCCTCTTGACCAGATGATGTGATGGTTCCTCTTTGATTGAATCCTGACTTGTATCCAACCTTTGCAGGATGATTTGATCCCTTTGTCTCGGGGAGCTGTGGGACGTGATCCGGCCGATTTCAGCGACTGTACAGGCTGAATCATGCTCTGCTGGGTGTAAAAGCTTGGATCTCCTACGTGTGATTCGATCTCTGGGGCAGACAGAATTGTGTGCTTCCTCCCTGGTACAAGATGCAGAGCGGAGGCCAGACGAGGCCTGTACACAACAGTTTTGATACGGTGAATGCAGCTGCTGCCGCAATTATCACAGCGGAGAGCCGCACACAACCTCCTGCTGAGCCGGTTCGTGCTCTACACCTTGTTACTGCATGATTTTCCTTTTATCTAGGGTAACGCTGCCCTGCAGGCTGCAGGATTTTTAATGGATAAGTAGCTTCCCTTGATGATCGTGTAGCGTTAACAGCTAAACAGATGCACTGTACGTGCATGCTTAAATATATCAGTTGCTTGTTTGTGTGGATATTCATGCGCTGCAAGAAAAAGTACGTCTGTTGCAACACGTGTCACTGTGTTTTCTTGAATTTGTTTGGCATAGACTTCCGATTGCATCGTGGCAGTTCCGAATATCCAGTAACGGGAAATTGTCGTTTTGCGTTACTTGCGGTTATACTTTTGTTATGTTTTATACAGCTTTATTCATTAATAGCCCTTGTCAAAGTTTAATTTTGTTGATAATGTTGTGTATGTGGATTGAATAATCAGCGTCTTTTCCATAAATGTGGTGCTCATAGAAATTTAGGTTAGGACAGGAAACATATGCTAACTAAAACCTTGTCAGCTTAGTTCTGTGTATTGAAATGTCTGTTCTGATCTCAGTATTCAATCTGGGAAATGGAGCTATGGAAAGCACACTTTAGTTATTATGTGATGTTTACATCTTTATTATATCTTCGGTGATATGGGTGTGCTCTAGAAAATTGATCTATTTATACCCACATCTGCTTTTCAAGTGAAAAATAAATTTGTAGATGCATGCATTTTTTTGGGCTTTTTTCTTTACCTGGCTGACTTGATAACATTCTTTCTGATATTGCATGATTTTTATATATATGGGACAGACGGGTGCTTCTACTTAAAAATAAAGCAGAAACAAAGCCAAGTTTAATCTCTGTAATTGTTTTATCCTGGGTACTAAAGCTTGTGCTCTGTTTCTTGTTGGGAACAGCTGTGTACAGACTACAGAGCTCCTTTCAGTAATGACACTAATGCATGTACTATACAACATTGTAGATATCAAGCGAATGTGTCACAAAGAAAGAGAAACTGATGAAGTCAGTTTGAATTTATTCAGTGGACTAGATAGGAGCAAAATATTCTTTCTTTGCTGTCCATATGCCACCAGCTATTTCTTTCTATTTTTAATTCTCAACCTTAGCTGCTCTTGTTTTCCAGTACAGACATGTGCCTAGGCCTTCATCTTGATATATTTATTAGTTTGCTCTCTTCTAGCTTGTCTGCTCCTGGAAAATAAGGCGCTGCTATTCATAGCCATTATTGTTACTCTCCAGGCCTTTTTAAACTGGACTATGCAGAATCAGCAGTCATTTAATAGACTCATAAGTACAAAGTGTCTATTAACCTTCTTTTTTCAACAATAACTCGATGCTCAATGTTGAAGCAAGGGTCTTAAAACTTCTTAAAATGAACATGTTCAATTCCATATGTATTTTTTTACCCATATGTATATTTCCTCTCTTGTTTATTTTTTTCCAGTATCTTTTTTTTATTAGCCATGATGATTTTATTTGCTTTCTGTTATATTCAAGTAAATAGCTAATGGAAATGCTTTCTGTGCTGACAATTGATGCCTCAGACATGTTCACGTTAAGTAACGTCTGAGTTAATGATTGTGCATTTGGCATTTGACTCTCTTTGCGTCATAATTGTGACTTTTCCGTATTTATTTATGAAATTCTCCATGTCACAAAGCACAATCATGTCATTCCTGTTTGCACATTATCAGCAGTTTTTTTTCTTTCTGCACTAACTGTTTCTTTTTGTTTACAGCGAAGAAAATGGGCTGATAAGTTGAGTGTGTACTTTTGCTTTGGAGCTCAGAAGAATGGTGGCCGGCGCATCCGCCATGCCGCCCTTGTTCCTGAACCTGCACCTCAGAGGACAGATGCACCTGCAGCAGAGATTCCAAACCATCCTCCACCTCCAGTGTTCCCCTTTGTTGCACCTCCTTCCTCTCCGGCTTTTTTCCTTCCATCAGAACCCACATCTATTGTGCAATCTCTGAGGGTCGGTGCTCCCCCTTTTTCACCCATCTCGCCAAATTCTCCATCCCGTACAGGCCCGACATCCATCTTTGCTATTGGACCATATGCACATGAGACACAGCTAGTTTCACCTCCGGTTTTCTCGGCCTTCACAACAGAACCATCAACTGCTCCTTTCACACCTCCAGCAGAGTCTGTCCATATGACAACCCCCTCATCTCCTGAGGTTCCTTATGCAAAGCTTCTGACTTCTATCAACGACAGCAAGAATAGTGAAAATGGTGATCTTCAGTCATATCCAAATTGCCCAGACAGTCCAATAGGGCCTCTGATATCTCCAAGCTCGGGGTGTTCTGGCACTTCCTCCCCATTCCCTGATCCTGAGATGCAGGCTTCAGCATGTTACTCTTTCCCATCCTTCCCAGTTCGTGAGCCACCAAAGATACTGGATGGCGAGGGTGTTGCAACACAGAAATTGATACCTCGCCATATGCGTAATGGTGGTTCCCTTTTGGATGGCCGTATTTCAGCTGCTGTACCAGTTGTAGACTTCTCTGCTCGCCTACAGCACAATGATCATGCTATGGATCATCGGGTTTCATTTGAGTTGACAGTAGAAGATGTCGCTCGGTGCCTAGAGAAGAAAACTGCTATTTCTGGTGATTCTACGTCTGCATCCTTTCGTCTTGCACCCATCGGTAACAGTGGCCTGCCAAGAGAATCTGGTGATACAAGGGCACGGCTGCATGTTGATGAAACATACCATGACTTGCCTGAGAAAGCAAGGCGCTCCCTGTCCCTTCGCATGGCCAAAGAATTTGATTTCAACAACATTGATGCTGCTAATGTGGAAACAAACATTGGATCTGATTGGTGGGCGAATGAGAAGGTTGCAGGCATTACAGCAGAGCCAAAAAAGAACTGGTCCTTCCCAGTGGCACAGTCGGGGGCCAGCTAACCTTTGCACAGACCATTAGGAGGAGTGAGCTCCGGCTTGCTTGTCTCCTGCTACAATGGTGGATTTCGCAGATATAACTGTGGTAGATGCAAACATAGTCTAAATTTGCAGTTCTTAGTGATAATTTCAAAATTAGATAGTAATTCAATGTCCAGCTAATATCTCTGTAAGATACTATAGGTGATACAGATTCTAGAGTCTCTTGGCTATGGAAAACGCTTCCTGTTGTAGCCGTCTGTTATACTCTCTAACTTTCTGTGCTGGTACTGATGCTGTTAATGTAAATAACAAACTTGTGGAAAGGGTAGGATTCTTCCTTTCATCAGTGTTGTCCGATGTCGTGCTGGCATTTATCCCTTGTTTTGAAGCTGTTCTACTATCGGTAGGGGATGTTCATGTATTTTTACCCCTTTTTTATTGGACGTATTACTATTGTTAAATATTACTGCTCTGTTTTTAAATTGTTGTTGCTAGGAAACAAATATAATTCATTTTTAAGTAAAATTATTATCCGGTAGCCCAGATGGAATATACGGAGTAGTACGCAGAGCATCGCCTTGCATGTGGTGTGCTTTCTACTACCATGCGAAATCAGGGTGACGCTGTGACGGACCCAGCGAGTTGCTTGGGTATTCCCAGGAATACCCAACAACTTTGCAAAAAAAATTCATATACCTCAACTTGCTTTGTAAGGGTGTAAAACTAGAGAAAAAATGTACCCTTTAAATCTTTTAGTTAAAAAATGAGCTTTCAAACTACCCTTCACTTTTGAGAAAGTAGTTTATTTACATTCTTATTGGAACTCCATCGCAAAACACAAAGAACATTCTTAATGGAACTACTTTCTCTTTTCACTTTTATTTATCATTTTAGCGTTCAATAATTTTTATTTTTAAATACTTATCATTCTTATTTTCTAATATGTTTTCTATTTTTTTAACACATATTCTCTCTTTCTAACACATATTTTTTTACTTTCTAATACATATTTTTTTATATATTTTTTTCTTAATTCTTATGCCCAAAACTACCATTAAAAAGTGAACGGTAAGAGAAATAAGCTAGAGAGGGAGGAAAAGCCCATATGAACCCCGACGCCAGTCCACACCGAAGGACCACGGCGCCAGGCCGCACCCTAGGATCATTATCAGTCCATGCCGCAGAACCAGGCCGTTAGGCCGCGCCCCAGAAGCGCACTAGTACGTCGGTCCGGACTCCCTCACTACCCGCGAGCCCACTGGCACCAGCCCTATCTCCCGTCCCATCCTCCCGCCGCCGCACCAAGCCCACCGCTGTTCCGATGACGACACCTCCAAGTGTTTGAGCTCCCGATCCGATACACATACCCCCTCCCCGACACTCCTGAATCCCATGATTTATTCAAAAAAATTTGCTATAATAGTTATATTTTAAATAACATTAATGATAAAATAAATTATATTATATATATTATATTTATTAAAATAAAAATATGTCAAAATTAATATTTAAAGTAACTGTGTCAATATTTTAAAATTGAAGAGATTAATTTACCGTGTAAGCCTTCGTTCCTAGGTGTCGTCCTCCTTGCAGCATGGTGAACTGGATCATCCTTACCAATTCAAAGAATTTCAGCCAGGAAGCGTAGTTTACCTCCTGTACTGCCTGTTTATCCTGTCAAAGCATCCATGCTTAGAGGTCGGCTTTGAATAAAATTTCATCAGCATGCAGTGGATAAGCTGAGGTCCCCATGGTTTTGTTTTGTTGGGGGCAGGGATTAGGGAGAGGACACAGAGGCCAGCCAAAATATCCAAGCCAGTCTACTGGAAATCTGGAATGGAGGGAGGCCACATGGATCGTTTAAATGCACGTTTCGTAATTTGTTACTCTTATTTTAAAATATAAGTATTTTTAGATTTAAGTCACAGTCAAATTTTTATCACTTCGATCATTAATAATAAATAATTAATAATATTTTATCATATAAAAATTATATTTTTTAATTAATCATTAAATAAAGTTTTATAAAAAGTATATTTTTATATTAGAAACTATATAATTTTCTAGATATTATTAGTAAAAGTTAAATTTGACTTTATTTAAATATAAAAATGTTTATGTTTTGGAACTGATGTAGTACCATTTCCATGATGAGTGAATATTTTAGGGTCCGTTTTTTTCATCTCTTGAGTTTTTTTTAAATATCGTTTGCGCCTGTTTTTTCTTTTTTTTTAATGCAGATCGCTTGAGCCCCCGGTCGAGTGCCTCGTTGTTGCTGCCTCAGCAATGAGAGGATGAGCCCAAACAAACACAGCACTGGCGACCCGGTCGATGGATAAAAGCCCAGCCGCGCGATGCATCGGGCTTCAGAACCTATCAATGGCGTAGGCCCAGAGCGATCTGGTCTGCTGGTGTCTCTGCCTCCGCCTCCACCACCCCCCCCCCCCCCCTCCGCCGCCGCCCTCCCCACCCCGCCTCGCCGCACCCGCCAAGGATGGAAGCACCTGGCTCTCCTTACGCCTCCTCACCAGAGTCCGCCCCTAAGCGCGCCCCTCGCTCCCCTCCCCCGCAGCAGCAGCAGCAACCTTCCGAGGAAGGAGGTAACCACGCATTTTTCTCTCCGCCTCTCGTTCTATCTGTATGTCAGGCGCGCGCGCAGCTTAGCCCTTACGCATCTGACTACATGGTATGTCTGTCCTGGTGTCTGGATCCGCAAGATCCGGAACTCCGCTTCCTGCTCTGTGCCACTGAGATCTGCGAGCCCTTGGTCGCCGATGTGATAGTGTCGCATCAACAATGGTCCTATACGACTGTTTGGGCCGCGCACCTCTGTCGTAACGGGGATATATAGAGTTCCATGGATCGATTTTACGGTTTGCACCAGCTCCTGTTTGTTTGCTGTCTATAGTTAAACATCACGGCCGCTGCATGGGACATTTGTTTATAATGGCATGTATCAAATTAATCCTTGTTTATATGTTTGTTTGATGGCTTATGTGGTCGCAGCAGATGTACATCAGCTGATGCGCTGCGTGACTATTACATGATATTATGAATTGTCCTGAATCTTTGCACTAGGAGAGTAGATGGAAAAGAGTCCCTTTGAACTAATTTATTCATCTGCAATTGCTGTCTAAAACTATGTTAATTTGCGTGCACAGTGATGATTTATATTATATCAGTTAAATGCTGCCCTAATAAACTATCACCCACTTAAATTGATGAATATAATCCAGTTTATAATATATGGATCACCCAGTATAATGAAGATAATGTGATGCCTTGAAATCTTTCTATAAATCTTTTTGATTGCCTTGGTCAGTATACTTTTGTTCTGAACATTCACTTACTCAAATAGATTGGAGTAAATGTAGTTTAGGCGTTAGGCACAACCGGAATACATGTACCTCTGCAATATTAGGTAGTCCTTTACCAGTTTAAGTATGCATCATGCCTAACATTTTTTTTTTGCTATTTCATACTCAAAAGTTTGGTTACTGAACTCTGGTTCCTTCCATGGACTTCTGATCTTCAAGTGATGTTCTTCTGCAGATGACAGTGTTAAGCCAACAAATTTGAGATTTCTGGTGTCAAACACGGCAGCAGGATGTATTATTGGCAAGGGTGGATCAACTATCAATGAGTTTCAGTCCCAGTCTGGAGCTCGTATCCAACTATCACGTAGTCATGAGTTTTTCCCAGGTACAAACGACAGAATCATCATGGTTTCTGGACTGTTTGATGAAGTAATCAAGGCCATGGAGCTGATTCTTGAGAAACTTTTGGCTGAGGTAAAACATGCTATTCCTCAAATGTCTTTCTGATATTGTTGATTGATATTCTCAAGTTTTGTTCTCAGGGTGAAGAATTCAATGAAGCTGAAGCTAGACCGAAAATTAGACTTGTAGTTCCTAACAGTTCTTGCGGTGGAATAATTGGTAAAGGTGGAGCGACAATCAAGTATGCAGTGCTATCAGAAGTCTTTCATAGTTTTTGTTGTTGGAAATGCAAGTTGATGTGATCTAAGGATAGCATATGTGCACAGACTAACTATACTACCATTAGTAACTATATGCCTTCTTTTAACAAACACAGATATCTTGCACAACTGTATTTCATTTTTTTTTTTTTTGGCTTTTTATTTCAATCTTCAAACTTTGAATGTTGAAAGTTACCGTGTTCTATGTTCTTTACAGGTCGTTTATTGAACAGTCGCATGCTGGAATCAAGATTTCACCACAGGATAACAACTTTGTTGGTTTGCATGATAGGCTTGTTACTGTAACAGGAACCTTTGATAATCAGATGCAGGCTATAGATCTGATATTGAGGAAGTTATCTGAGGATGTTCATTACCCACCTAATCTGAGTTCACCATTTCCATATGCAGGTATGTCCTATCATTTTTTTTTGCTAGTTGATGTGAAAACATAAGCTGGTTGCTTATCTGAAAATGTGTCATAATGATGTCCTCCTTGCATCAGTCTTTAAGTAAGTCAGATGCTATATTTTGCGTATAAAATTTCATAAAACAATGCCATAGCTGAGCGTGCTGACATTGACGTGTGCAGTTAGCAATACCGTTTAGGGGTATTGCAGTATTCTATGACTGATTTCATTATTTCTGCAATATTCAGGTCTTACTTTCCCAAACTACCCTGGTGTTCCTGTTGGGTATATGATTCCACAGGTGCCATATAATACTCCTGTGAATTATGGACCTAATGGTCATGGAGGAAGGTACCAAAACAAGGTTAGTTCTGCTCTTGGTTACAGTGGCTGCTATCATCCATCTCATGCTCATGTGGTGCTTTTAAATTGAAGCATTGCATTATGTCGCATTATGTATGGGAGGAGAGGGAGGTTGGAGGTGGTGCTATATTTGTCATACTATCTAGTATTAATACTGTTCTCATCATAATCAGGAACTATGCACATAGTCTTGACTTAGTCTCTGAAATTCCAAGAGGGTAGTTCGATTGTGCATTAAACTGGATCCATAACTGTGATCCTGCAAGTTTTGTTATGCATCATTATTAATTTTTTCCATGTTACATATCTTTAGAATGATATTGATCAGGTACACGGTTGTTGTTCCATTTTGTTGGAATTCCTAAGGTCTTGTTACCCTGCCTTCTAATGGTTTTATGCCATATGCAAGTTGTTCTGAACTTATTAAGGCTACCTCTGAGATGTTTGAGTTACTATCTTTATTCTATGAATACCATGATTACCCTTGTTTTCTTGATTGATGGTGCGTGTCTTGAAAATTGTGGTTCTTGTTTGAAAGCATTTGCAACTTGTTAATGTAACAATTGATAGTTTGAAATATCTATGCCAGTATACTGTTTTGAGTTCTAATGATTTTGTTTAAAATTTGCAGCCCAGTACTCCTATGAGGTCACCTGCCAATAACGATGCCCAAGAGTCTCACACCATTGGTGTTGCCGACGAACACATCGGTGCTGTTGTAGGCCGTGCTGGAAGGAACATAACAGAGATAATTCAGGTATCGACTTATGGCTGGCTGCATTGGTTTTACTAAGATGCAAAATACTTGGTAGTATCTTGGTGGTGTAAATGAACATGCGCAAAAACTGTTCTTTCTGGAGTACTGTTTAGTGTTTAACATATGAGTTTGCGCTTTGTTGATAATGCAGGCTAGTGGTGCTAGGATCAAAATATCAGATAGGGGTGACTTCATAGCTGGGACATCTGACAGGTACAGGCCGGCCTTTACACTCATCAGAGCTGAAACACTGGTTTTATCTGGGAAAATGTTAATTTGCTTGTGAAGGTTAGTTACCTGCTAATTTGTACAGTACTGACTGGTGCAGGAAAGTAACAATCACTGGAACACCAGAAGCTATTCAGGCAGCAGAATCGATGATCATGGAGAGGGTGTCAGCTAGTGCGGAGAGGTGATAAACCCACTATCTGTATCTCTGTGTGTGTAGGCAAAGAAGGCTGGCTGAAGTTAGGAGGATGGTGAGATTTGTGTGTGTTTTTAGCAAAGCTTGAGGTCATAATTATCGTTTCTTTTTGTCCAATGGATGATGTGATGTTAGTACTGGTTGATTAGCTGCACCTGCAGTTTTGGTTAGCTAATTTGGAATAGGATGTTAATGTTGACAGTCTTTGCTTGCCTCGTCCGTGACAACAAAGGATACGACCGGCGTCCGAGTCGTGCATGCATGGCTGCCGGTGCATCTGTAGTAGTCTCTTTGACAAATTCAATTCCATTCCTTTGCTCATCAGAGGATATCGTTGTCGGTCGCTGAGCGGCAGAGGTTATGTTGTCTGACGAAGCTGCGTTTTGTAAAGCTTGTACTGTATTGCACTGTGGTCCCGAGTCGTGCAGATCCTGTAAGATAATATATTCGGCTTGGGCACGTAGAAGCTGTTCGTTGCATTGGTCCAGGCTGATTAGCATATCCAGCGAGTGGAGTCCACTGACTGACTAGTGCCCGCCGTGGAAAGATTGGAAGCAGTATGTCTCAAGTGAAGTGCTCTTTCTCTTTTGATCGAATTTGATACATGTATTACAATTTTATAAATTTTAAAATATATTATTGATATATCAATGACAAATGAGATTTTGCAAGTAAATAATATATTTTAAATTTTATAAAATTATAATAATATGGATCAAATTAATCTTCTCTTTTGGGTCCTGCCCGCACCGTTCGTTCCAGGGCTCTTTTCCCTCCATGGGAACCAGGAGCTTGCTGGGTGGCTGCGGTGCATGACAGCAGCTTGTTGCAGTAGACTACTCTCTGTTTCGAAATATAATATTGATTTAAAAGATTACTAGTATTTCAAACCAGATTTTTTTAAAATAATATGCATTTTTTTTAAAATTACAGAATTAATACTCGACGTTAGAAAATAAAAAAAATACTAAGTCGGCGCTGGACGTGCGAGAACAGAGAAGTCAAGAGTGTTGGTTATATGACTTCTTAAAAGTCAAACAACATTACATAAGTCGAACACCGGTAATTCGACTTCTCTAAAGTTGTGTATCCAGCATTTGATTTTGTGTTTTTGAATGGATTAGACAGCCAATCGAATATCCAAAATTCGATTACAAGAAATCAGACATCCAACATTCGACAAAACTTAAAAAATATTTTTGTCCCCATGCAAAATATGATTTCAATTATTTAGTAGTAGTTATTTGTAATTTATTATTGTGTATGAATTTTACGAAATGTTATTATTATAAACTTGATAATATTGATATTACAAAATAAAGGAATAGTAATATTATTGACAAAATTAAAATGAAGAAGATAATATTAATATTATAATAACCCGACACATACATATGTTAATATATAAAATAGAATGATATAGTATGTAAATAATAGCATGTCTATAGTGCCATGCACTGAGATAGTCTTTACACGCTTTAGGAAAACATAATTTTACGCGAGGTGGGGTACATATGCTCCAGTTCTACTTTTACTCTGATGAAAATAAAAGGGTCCTGCGGAATAGTTGGTGCTGTGCATATAGTTTATTGACGGTGGTGGATTTAAAGGTTGTGAATTTGCAGGTCCAAACTTATGGTGTGGCCACCTGTAAAATACATCATCGTAGATAGTATTATCATCATCAATTGTGCTAATGATGTTCTCGGGGTCACCTACATGATGCTGTAGATTAGCTAGCTCTCATACAACTATGTCATTCGATTATGCAGGTATTTGATGTACGTTTAAGTCGCGGGAATAGGCAGTGGATCAACCCAACGGTCCATCCACAGTTCTCGTCATCATAGTACCACTACAAAAATAAAAACTATAAGTATAGATACACATAAAATAAAGAATGACCACGTAAAAAATAAGGTGATACTAATGGCTCTCTACGGGCATCGAAAGAAGCATCGACCAGCTCCCTCACCCTCCCACTTTCATTTGCACAATATATTTTAGACCATGGTTGCACTTAGGCCACTCTTACTAGCATCATATGGGCGAAGTGGATTTTCTATCTCAAAATCTCTATGTTTTAAGTGGAAACTCATGAATATCTTCTTCATACCAGTTTGGTCCACTAGAAGTCTCATTGGTGAATGCCTAATAGAACCAGTTCGCCTACCACGACCTCTACTCTCCATTTTGGTGGCTCAAACTTGGTTGAGTGTAGAATGGAGGGGAGGGGAGATGGCTCAATTTTATAGCCAATTTGAGATGTGGTTGCGGCTCTGTAGGTGTCGTGTTGTCATATCATGTCATGTCCAGCAGACATCAATATTTTAGATGCGTGCGTGTAGCTTTTAGGTTTTTGTACATTTTCCTGTTGACATTGATAAGGCAAAGGGCAGCAATAATCTCGTAGACCTGCAGAATCCCGTAGACATGGACTTGATCCATACACCCTTTGTTTTATGCCTATAAAACGAAACTGGAGTGAACATTCATCAAACTCAGATCACAATAGCATCTGACGCAAATCAAAGGCCAGAAATCCCACCATAGGAAGATCGGCTATTCTGTGAATGTAGATAGTGAGCTAAACTTTCCATATACCATGGTCGTAGGTATTTCCATTATCCGGATTTGGATTCTGATATCACGTAACGATAGTACCCCATTCAACTACTTATGTTAATGCATTTATATGATTATAGTTTCTTATGGTACTAAATTTGAACTGTTTCTATTTCGTATATACAAGCCATGTGAGTTTGAAGAATGCTTAGACAACAGTCCTTCACCAAACAATGTTGCACATATCACAGAATTAGAAAGTGATGCTCAGTACTATACGCGTATGCGAGAGTATGAGAGGATGCGACGCAAGTTACTTAATACCCAATAACAACTACCTGAAAGAGACATAGGACTCAAGATGCGACATGATGAACTAATTAGACGTCGCTGTGCTCGTATAAGAAATTTTTTGGCGCATAGTACAAGGGAACGCATTTTATCAATGGTATGATGTATTTCGCAGTCTATGTATGTTATGTAATCCCATGTACCACTAAGTAATAAATAAAATCACTGTACCCTATCGCATCATATTCATTGGATGCCTTGAATTCACGTGAACAGACATTATTGCCGCCATGGGTTTTGTCTCAACGTGAAAGTGATGCAGCAGCCAAAGTCAGGTCACCATCACCTTTTTCAGGTGATGCTGACTGAACAATGATAATAGATGCAGATTATAATAAGAGTGCATACATAATGTAGTATAGTCATCAATACAAAAAGTACATAATGTAGTATAGTCATCAACCATGACTCTGACCCCCGTCTCTACCACGCTTCCTCCTGCGCGCTGATGCTGGGACATCTACATCTTCATATCGAGGGTGATCATACATCGATGGAGTGTACCAGTCTGGGGGACCACGCTGTCGTGTCAGTAGCTGCATACCCTGAGTAGTACCGATGTCAGGCTGAGTATTCTACGTAGGTAAAGATGCCCCGTAGAGCTCTGACACCTCATCCATAGGGGTGCCCATATTTGCAAGTATGGACTCACTAGTGGCTGGCGATAAACTCATAAACTGTCCAGCACTCTCGAAACGAGGCATCTTTGCATTACATCATATGCAATTCAATAATTATATAAAGTAATGACATACTAATATACTAGTAATAGTAAAAAATAACACACACCTGATGGATGTAGAGAAACGTGCCAAGTTGAGCCTCCTGCCTTGTCGGGACGTGGAAGTCCTGGAGGGTGGTAGTATTGTGCAGTGAACATCCAATCACTGCCTCCAGGACCTCTAAGGGGCCTCTGCGAGGACGATCTACCTACTACATTTGGTTGTGAAAGAGGTGGAGTGCTATAGACCAGATCAGTGTACATCTGCTCTGTGGCAAAGGTAGTAGGGGCCCGTGGGGGACGGGGAGCAGTCGATGACGGACGCGGAGCAGTATCAAGCTGTCGGCAAGAAGCAAGCTCGACAATACATCGTCTCTTTGCTGCCAAATGAGAAAATGTAGCGAGTACCTTCTCAAGATGTACCCCACATAGTCGCTGCTGGTTCTCTCGGAGGTGAGATGTCGTCATTGTAGCCTCTATGTAGATGTCACCCCCATGTCTGACTGTCAGAAATGAAGTAATGTTAAAAATCTGTATATTTTATCAAATTTGAAATAATTACATATTTATTATAATACGTACCACTATATGCAACGCTACTTCTACGTGGCCTGGGTATAAGGCTGAGGTGCTATCTAACCATGGTTGTTGTGGGTCCTCAATAAAAAGTAGTCAGGTGCGCGTCCTTGAAATATACCATTGCAGGTAAAGCTGGTAACTGCTTGTGTCGTAAGGTGCCTCCTTCTGAACCATACCTGCAGGTAGGTGCACGTTCTTGAAATATACCATTGCAGGTAAAGCTGGTAATTGCTTGTGTCGTAAGGTGCCTCCTTCTGAACCATACCTGCGCCTGCATCACTCCACTCTTGCAGCCAATGTGACATCCTTCTTGTCAGATCTGCCTCGCTCCTGCGAGCTCTCTTCCTAGTGAACCTGCAATATATAGACAATTTTATATTTACGTAAATGCAAGAAATGTAAAACTATAATAGTTTAATAACACATACAAGTGAACATTTGCAGGTAAAATGTCTCCTACTGGGACTAGGATCTCCTGAGGACGACCAAACTGCCTCATAACGCGGTGTACCGCGTAGTCCTCAACAAATGTGTCGAACACAAGCTTCTTCTTTGTCAGCCAAAACATAGAGTCTCTGTAGCAAAGATGCGAAATACCACGAGCTCCAGAACGCGCGTATACCAGGTCCTGTCGGTATGGCTCCCACATAACTAACTCTGCCCGAAGATGGTCAAACTGCTCCGTGAAAGGCTCATACGCCGAATGAACCTGCAAAGCTGCCCATTAAGGCTGAAAAGAAATATTATGAGTATATTAAATATCATTTACAAATATATTGCAATGTAATAAATATATGTACCCGATGACGTGTCCAAAGAGATCCCATCGTTGGCTTGTCGACGTCATCCCCACCAATATCATCAGTGTAATGCCTTGGCTCCACGTATGGATGTCCAATCTGAAATCAATCAAATGACTACAATTGTAGCAGCAGAGGCATACCTGTCAATATAGAGGTCCCAAGTTTCTTAAGGCAAGCTTCACATAGAGCACGATATGTAGTACAATGAACAGTCGACCCCAAGACAACTAAGGAACATCTGCAGCTTCACTATCAGCAATAGCTCGAGCGTAGGAAATCCAACATGCATCAACAGTGTCACCATATGTCGACATGAACATAACCCAACCAAACAACCATAGGAGGTATGCTTCTAGGTGTCGAGCAACCTGGTACTCTGTCGGGTCATGTGCTATGTTCTCAATCTGTAAAAGAACAACTTATTAACATGTAGCATAATGATAATATATTAATGATATCAATAAAGAAAAGTACTAGTGTTGTCGAACCTTAAACTGCTGTAACCACTGCTTCTTTGGGCCATTCTTCCACGACACCTGCAAACCAGTCCGTCAAATCTTGTTGTTGTGGCAGAATCGCCCCAAAAACACAGACGGCTCACTTGCGGATCGATCTCGGGTGATATTGGACAAATTACCTAAATAATACAATATGAGTGATAAGATAAAATATAGGAAACCAATTTAAAGTGTTACATTAGAGTTCAAGTTATTCTTAGGATAGAGATGAAAACAGAGTTTTAAACACGACAGAAAAGAATACACAAAGCGACGACAAGACACACAACGGTTTCCTTAGTATAAAACATGTCTTTTCCTAAGCCATGCTTCATTCCTCGCGGCTAGAGGTAGGTGAGACGGGAACCCAGTCAATAGACCAGTCTAAAGGGGGTTCACCTTCCCACACCACCTTGTTGCAGCAATCACACCAATTGACTGCAGAGAAAGCTAAAAAAAAAGAAGACAACAAATCGTGAGTACTAATTACTCAGTAAGTCTTACCCGTCAAAAGTGGCTAACTTCAGCAGACTCCTAAGCATGAGAAGACTGACTCATAGGCAGGTTATTTTTGCAAAAACATAGCACTAAGAGTGAGTCCTTACCTTCAACTTTTAGCGGTGAGTTAAGTTTCAATAAAGATAAATTTAGTTTGCACTATAATCTACTCTAATCATGGTTGCAATACAAATATAGTAATCAACATCATCAATAAGTTCATCATTCATTCTATGTTCTTACTACGATGTAACTTAGTGAGACAAATGGTACTCGTTACTGTGAGGGGCAGCGACTCGAATCGATTTACATCCAGCTGAAGAAACCTGAATTACACGACACGCATGCGCTTCTCGTAAGCCGCACGTGACAACCTTTCACGCAACCCACAGGGCCGGTCCGATTAGCCTACATCTCCCGAGAACATGGTCCCCATGCGATAGCTCGCAGAGTCTATCCATAGCCAGTCCCAAGTCTCTCTCGACTCCAAACCAAAGAGAGGTAGGGTTCGTTCAACCACTACGATATTGTGCTACATCAGTCTACTAGTGCCCATTGTCACTAGCATGTAATCGATAGTGTTCAAACTTGCTCAACAGGGCTACACTCGATCGGTGCTTAACTAACACAAGCAAGACTACCGCACACATGACTCCTCTCCTGTTGCCAACCTATCCATCCCTGTCCAGTCTCACATTCATCATTTATGTTATAAAAAAAACCAGCTTTATCCTTTCATGTCAATCCTTCCAAAACCAATGTACCATCCTAAACCTCGCGAGTGAAGTTTCTCATTCTCTCGACTTCTACCGTTAAAAGTTTAACTTATAGCCTAACTCTACATCGAATTACCTATACCAAAAACTCTTAACATAAGTAAGGTATCTATCTTGCAACCTAGGGTTCCAATCAACTCTTAGACCTAATACACAGTACATTAACCATACACCATGATAAAATATAAAATGATTAAAATAAGATTAATGCACCGGGGCTTGCCTTGTGTTTGAGAAGTGTTAGCACAACTAAAATAGTGGTTAGTCACAACAGCGAAATCTTTAGCAGTACACCCGACGTGCTCGCCTTCAACGTTGGTTCCTACATGAATGAAATGATATGCTTGAATGCATTGCAAGAGAGAGAGAGAGAGAGAGAGAGAGAGCAGTTTACTAATTTGCATTTAGGATAGCAAACTCATTTTAAAAAATTACTAAACATGCTTAAGATGATTTCTTTAAAATACATGCAATTTATTAGAGATACAGTACCATAAAACCTATTTTTTGGCCAAGACTTGAGATTTTAGCATGTATGAATAAATTATTAAAATTGAAGAATAGAAATGCAACAAAATGCAATTGTAGTCAGGTCATGCATTATTTAAGTATGAAACTTTGTGAGCACTTGGTACATACAATGATGCCTATGCATACCAAGTTTCATGATTTTTGCATGCATAGGAAAGAAGATATGAATTTATCTTTGTTTTGGTTCCTTAAATTTTTATAAATAAATTTAGCATGATTTTGAGATATTTGTATGAACCAAGTTGTAGAGCTAGTCAAGAGAGTTCTAAAAAAAATTATTTCACATTTTTATGAATTTTTTACAATTTGTTATGCATTTTACAAGTTTACAACTTTTGCTGGAAAAAGGGGTTCGGAAGTCCTGACAAGAGCGGACTTGTCCGCTATTGGACTTGTTCGGGGTGTCGTGCGGACTCTAGAGAGCTGTAAGCTCGGCTCAGTCAGACTAGTCTGGATAGGGGCGGACTAGTCCGGTCACGGACTTGTTCGGGGTCACCTTCAGACTCCAGAGAGCTGTCCCAAAGGGGGAGGTTGGACTTGTTCGACCTTCGACGACCCAACCGAGGTTCGTTGAGGTGTCTCACTCAATGTGACCCACAAAACTCTCAAGAAATGAGCCTAGAAGTTTCACCTAGTATCGTACAGAAGCAGCACCAAGGTTATAGAGGACGAGAGAGCTCCCAAGCACCAAGTCGACGGTGAGATTGGCACCAAAGTTTGACCCGCGTTGGGGAAGAAGAAAAGTGCTTGAACCTCGGTGAAGGAAACATCAAAACGACTTGTCAATCTTGTGTTCCACACCATGGAGTAGTCATGTATGCAAGGAATCAAAGAATAGCTCACCGTGGAGGGAGAAATCAAGAAGGGGGCGAAGATGACGACGGTGACGCGATTCTTGTAAAATCCGCTTGATTCGCAAGGCTCACTCCATGGATGGCCCAAGAGAGCTTTGGAGAGGCTCAAGGGGTGCTTGGTCGATGACTCTTAGGGCTCCAAGGGGCTGGGGCATGAAGGATGGAGGCGGGGCGAGCTCGGAGCTTGAAGGACGGCAATGGAGCTCTAGGTTGGTGGTTAGAGAGTGAGAGCGAGAGAGAGAGTGACGCGGAAGCCGAGGGAGGGGCCTTCACTCTCTCCAACTCTCGCTCTGAGCCGCGGGACACGCGTCTACTTGCATGGCACGGACGGGAATCAATGCGGAGGTGCGTGGCACCTGTGGCGTGCTCAGATGGAGAAGACCGGACTTGTCCAGAAAGGCGGACTAGTCCGGTTCACAGGATAAAATTCAGAAAAAAAATAAAAATTAGCATGTAGAAAGCTCGTACATTTTTTGCCATTTTTTCTGAAAGTAGAAGGGAACATAAGGAACAACGTTTGTTAAAGAGTCCAGTCCAAATTCCTTATAGAATTTAAACTAAAAATTGGAGGTGTTTGTCTTAAAGATTCTAGCTGAAAATGATCGATTAGAGGTGTTGTGCATCAATTTACAAATAATTGACAGGGTAAAATGGCTCCAAATTTGGCACAAAGCTAGACCAAGATGTCCTCTATCACCCCAATGACATGCATAGGGTGAATCAAAGGGAATTAGAAGATATGGAATTTCGAATATGGTTAACTGATAAGAATGTTTTCTGAAACTGCAGAGAATCAGAGCATGTTACCATTTTCGGAGGTCTGAAAGACATAACTCCCGAACTCCCAAGAGTTTGAAAAATTTCAGGGAGATAGGACAATTGTAGATGAACAACTTGTCTTTTGAGATTAGGTTGAAATTCGAATTCGATTGTAATCTATTGATTTTAGAAAAGAGATAAACATTCAGGAGTAGCAGTTTACTTGGACCCACTAAAAATTTGAAGGAAAACAAATTAAATTGGAAACCAAATTAAATTTTTATAACTTCAAGTATTTTAGTCACTTTCAAGTAGGATCTTTTCTTCTCATATTTCGAACACTTACCTTTCGTAGAGTTTTGAAGCTTTACTTTTAAATTTGAATTCAAATTTCATATTTGATTTGGGGGGGGGGTTTGACCTCCATCTCATTGAGATTGGTTTCTCCCAATTTTTGGAATTACACTCCAAGACTTGATTTCTTGATTCTAGAAGTATAGAATGTTACAGTTGCCACCCAATAAGGATGACAGAGGGCCCAATAATATCACCAGCAATGAGTAACCCAGTAAGCATTGCTACATCCTGCCAAGTGACAGTCATCTCCCCAAACGACATATAGAATGTGACTCTCAGGCCTCCAACGGTCCACTAGAGCCGATAGAAGTGACCGGTCAAATAGAAACCGCCATGAACTCTCTACATGAGGTTGTATGATATCATCATCCCCGTGATCATTATCAATACCTTCAATCATCCGCGCCAAAGGGAGCAATCCAGCTCGAAATAACCTGCAATGAATACAATTTATGTTACACCTCATATGAACACATATAAAATAAAAAAACATAAAAAAATTATGAAGTATAGAAAACCTGGGCAACCATCGTGTGTCAAAACGTCAAGCCTTCGCTGGTGTATGGGCCAACAACACAGGGACATTTGATACTACATTTGAGGCAACTTCAAAAGCACGGTGACGCTGGTTTAGAGAACTATCCGAGAGCTCATAATGTGGGTCCATAGCTGTATTACATATAACCGATATAATAGAGCAACATAAAAATAATAGATGTGCAATTATTTTTACAACATACACATGACTCATACAATATTAAAAACATACTAAAGGGTGTTGCGGCTATGTTCACAAACTTTAGAGACCAACCAATGTGTCTCATGCTTTGGCTCGTATGCATGAACAAAGCAACATCATCCATTATTTCTACACTTCACGCTGTATTTGTTAGAGCTAGAATTAACAGTCCACACCTCTCTATGGGATAGAACCGCCCAACATGCTAAAGATTCTTTCAATTCACATTTATTAGAAAAGAGCTAATTCACATGAATCGTACTCGATCCATACTGCCAACAAGAAGTTGGTTATCCATCACCTGCATTGACGCTTTTTCATGTCTATTCCAGTCATCTGCGATCGGATTACCTTCAAACTGATTGTCATCCTTTTCGTCATCGTCATCTTCGTCACCACCAACTGACACCTGCTCAGCCTCATAAGTTGCATTAAGATCAACATTCTTCAGCTCTTCAACAATTTTTTTATCAATATCTCCAGTATCAGCTTGGCTCTCAAGAACCTCAGCGTCACCAATATTGTTATGATGCAGAGTTTCTAAATCTTGTCTAACTTCTTACCATCATTTCGTGACAATCATTATCATTTTCAACCACATATGTTGCACTACTATGTGAGGCTATATCATTATGTTCATATAACTCTTTTAGACAAGGCTGCACAAACATAATAAATTGAGCATTTCTTCTTCGACACCAATTTAACCACTGCAACCACTTTGTTGTCCGACACACCGACTTCAGCTCTCAACGAACCGGATGGAATGTACGGATCCACAAGCATTGCACCTTAACTGAATAAATACTAGAGTTCAACTGGAAAAAATTTGTCAACCAAACTATGATCTCCATCATTCTTGATGCGTCCGGGTTAGGGTGTTCTACGTCCACATATGGAAAATTGCACAGGTCAACACCATTTGAACCATTTCGAATTTCTCCGGTGCCATAATAAATTCTAAGAGTTATCATATTTAATTCATCGATATTTGTCAAAAAAATTTAATAATATTACATCATTAATATATTTTCTAAATCTAATTTTAATGTCTACAGATCAATAATTTATTCATACATTAGTTTATACGACTCTATTTTATAAGAGCATTATTACAGATATAATTATATGCTAACAAATGTATAAAAATTATATAGTAACACATCCTAAGTTAGTTTAGCATATCAAATATGAAATATGAACTATTGTTTTGCAGTATATTGTTAACTTAATTAGAATAATACATACAAACTTAAAAAATAGAACATAAAATAGAAAAAAAACTTACCTCGACGTGAAGGCCTTGTGCGCCGCGACCGCCTTCGGCTTCCTTTGCCGCCCCGCCGCGACCGCCTCTGACCTCCTTTGTCGCGCCGTCGCGACCGCCGCCTGCCTTGAGCACGTGCCGACGCCGCTCTGGCCGGTCGTGTGCTGAGAGAGCGAGAGTGAGAGAGAGAGCGAGCGAGAGAGGTCGGGAGCGGACGAAAAAGAAAGAAGCCTCAATGATAGGACTTCAGAGAAGTCGAATATCGGATATTCGACTACTCCAGAAGTCGAGCGTCGGGCATACGACAACAGAGAAGTCGAATGTTGGATGTTCGATTTCTCTGCCGCTCGCAAACAACATCGGCCGTGACGCCTTAGGCTCTCAATGTCGAACGCTAGTTGCTCGATTACTTAGAAATCGCACGTTGGTCATTCGATTTGCCTGAAATCGAATATCCGGCGTTTGACATCACACTTTTCGTATATACAGTGTTAATTTTATTACTTTGAATATTATTTCTGTTAATAACAATTAGAACATTATTATTAAAAAAAACTCAGTCAGTCCAACCCACGAGTCCAGGAACCCTTTTTTTTTCCTCTTCACAAAAAAAAAAGAAAAAAGAAAAAGAAAAAGCAAGTGAAGCTGCCTACCCCCGCGCGACTTTTTACAAAGCCATATCATCATCGTGCTCGCCGCCCGCCTTCCCCTCCATCAACCTCTTCTCCAAGCCAACAACAAACCCAAGCGGCGACTGGCGAGCACCCCCGATCCGTCCCAATTCCATGCGAAATTCCGCCAGATCTTTGCGCGCCCAGCCCCAAACCTAGCAGCGGATCATCAATTCCCGTCCCTACGAGATCAAAAGCGATGAGCAACCAGTCGCTACTCGACTCCTCCCCGCCGGCGGAGGTCCCGCTCGCCCCGGGCTTCCGCTTCCACCCCACGGACGAGGAGCTCGTCTCCTACTACCTCCGCCGCCGCATCGCCGGCCGCCGCCTCCGCGTCGACGCCATCGCCGAGGTCGACCTCTACCGCCTCGAGCCGTGGGACCTGCCCTCCCTCTCCCGCATCCGCAGCCGAGACGCCCAGTGGTACTTCTTCGCCCGACTCGACCGCAAGATCACCGGCGCTGGGGCCGGGGGACGCGGGGGGCCAGGCAATAGGACCAACCGCGCCACGCCGCAGGGGTACTGGAAGACCACGGGCAAGGACCGTGAGGTCTTCCACCGTGGCAAGCCAGTAGGGATGAAGAAGACGCTCGTCTTCCATAACGGGAGGGCACCCAAGGGAGCCAGGACCAACTGGGTCATGCACGAGTACAGGCTCCTTGACGCCGACGGGCCCCAGGTTCGCTTCTTCTTCTCTCTTCACACCCCCGGTCATCGATCGACTATTCGACTTAGTAGTATTTCATTCAAACCTTGATATCTGCATGTCTCCTTTTTTTTTCGTAAATAATTTTCTGTTATCTGGAACCTTACTAGCAGGAAGCTTTTATTTGTCTTGTTGCTACAAATTACTATACCCTAGTGTAAATTCTAGATGCTGTAGATGCATGATCTGGATGAGGGAAAATGCAACTCCAAGAAGGATAGGATATTTCTGTCTATTTCTAATATCTTTGTATGCGGGATTTTCTTTTATGACTTGCCCAATTATTTTCTTGATGGAAAATCCTTTTCTGGTGATAATTCTCTCTGCTTTGGTGTGTAGGATCTGCATGTGGTCTGTAGAATCTTCCAGAAATTTGGTTCTGGGCCACAGAATGGGGCACAGTATGGTGCACCTTATATGGAAGAGGAATGGGAAGAAGATGATGATGCCATTGAGAAAGGAGCTATCATCGGTGCATCTACAAAAGTGGCTGCCACCTCAGACACTGCAGATGAAGAGTTGAATGAGGAGGAAGAGAATGGAGATTGTAAGACCAGCGAGCTTGCTCAAGTGAGTACTGCCATTTTGTTCGCCATCTTGAAATGTAACAGTGCCTTGTGGCTGAACCCATTGATGTTGATTTCTGTTATTGTTTGCTGTATAGGCTGATGAAATCCTCAACCTTCCAGTGGTGGCTGCTCCCCAAGCTCAAGGTTTGAACGAGACCAGTGATGGAAGCTGTGCTGATGATGCTATTTTTCTTGAAGAGATTCTGTCATCAACTGTCAATGTGGAGAACATAACCGGACCAGATGGGCAGAACGCCACCGATGATAACTTTAGTGCTGCAGATTTTTCTGGCTGCCTCACGAAAGATGATGGCTATATAGGTCAGGATGGCACTATGAACTGGAGTCTCCCAGCAAATGGCGAGGGCACAGATTGGCCTCAGAGGGCGTATAGTAATCAGAACCCTGTCAATGAAACTCTTAGTGCTGATGAGTTTTTTGACACAGGGAATGTTACCTATGATAATGCATACTCAGGACCGCAGCAAATTTGCCAGTCTGATTACCAGAACTTGAATTTGCAAGCTGATGGCTTTGTAGCTCAAAACCAAGTGGATGATGGTATGGCGTTTTATGATGCTCCACCGATTTGGGTTGATGGGGATAATGATATATATTTGAGCGATATCCTCAACGAGCCACTTGAAAATCAATCACTCTTTGAAGGGGATGGAATGGATTACTTTGTTGATGCCCCAGAGAATGATTTCAAGTACGACATGTTGGGTTCTGGTGAGGGTTCTGATTATCAGCTTCCAGAAATGTCAAACTTTGCCCAAAAGGTGTGCCTTGGATCTGTATGCTGCATTTTCGTCCCTAGATCTTGTGTTTCTGTTTATCCACTGCGGTGTTAATTCTTTGCAGGGGGATTACAAAGACGAGTCTGCATGCGATGGGATCTCCAAGACTTCAATTACAAATGGCCAATATGGGGCATCTTCATCTGGTTCTCATGATGATCTGTATCCATATGATGCAGTACCAGGTACTTTCATTATACTTTATTTGATTTGTATTTAGTATCATGCTGAATTGTCTGGTTATCGATTAGTGAATTGATGAATTTACAATCTAATGGAACATTGATGCTTCAGTGGATGGCCCTGCTGGTAAAACCTTTGGAAAGCACCTTGTGAACTTATTGGACTCAATCCCAACTAAAACTGCATTGGCTGAAGAAAATCCACCAGCGACAAGAAAGTCGGTGCTCAACGCTGTCAGCCCAAGCTCAATTCGTGTCACCGCCGGCATCATTCAACTTTGTGGCCTCAATTTTACGGCCTTCGAGCACGGGCCCTTGCAGAAGAATGGTGACTTCAGTTTACTTTTGTCTTTCACCATGGACAGCGACGTGGCATCCAAATCCATCAGTTTTGAGCCTGCTACACGGGTGGGCGCTGTCCCGATGGTGATGCGCAGTGGCCTTTATCTTTTCTTTGTCTCGGCCATGATTCTCATGTTGAGCTACAAAGTAGGGTTGTGTATTTACAGCAGGTAAGTTTAATGGTGCCTCCTCCGGAGGAGTTTTTATTGGTTATGGAGTATATTTCAGCTCCCTCGACAAGGGTCCAACAATTCATCAGTTGTTTTACATATTTAGTTTGCATACGGTATACAATTCTTACCTGTTAAAACATAGTAGTAGTATGTAGCAATAAACTCTTAAATGGACACATTTGGTGCTGAGGTTGCTTTGTGCTTCATCTGGTACATGGACTGTACCCCCCCCCCCCCCCCACCCCAATGTTACACACTGTTATTGATTGCTTTTTTTATTAATTTTTAAAAAACATATCGGCATGGTATAATAGAGCGATACTCGTTCTACCAGTTCGAAAGGCATGTACAAATTTGGATGTGATGTAATAGGATAAACATGATTGGCGGCATATGTAATGTGCTTTGGAGCCGCACGTTACCCACAAGGTGGTTTTCCCTGGTAGAATTACCCGGTTTCTAACAAAAAGGCATGCCTCACGTATAGTTTCCTGGCGCATTGTACAATCTAAATGCAAAAAAAAAAAAGGTATAACTACATTGCCCCTAGTATCTACTGCCAAAACAAAGCATGAAGTAACATGCAGTGATCGCTACGCTTTCAATGTCGAGATGCCTCTGCTTTTCCAATCCTGTTTCCGTTCTGGAAATAAGATGCTTCTCTTGTGTCTGGAATCTGGACAATGCTTCTTCCCGCCGGTGCGTCCAAAAATGAATGAGATGGCAAAACGGCAGGACGTAAATGATGTGCCGAGTCTGCTGCTCTATGAATTTTCAGGGAACACCGTCTGTATGAACTTGAGGAAGCGCTCCGAATAGAACTGGGGGTCTACTGCCGAGATTGAGACTGAATCATACTGCATGGACTTGACAGCATGCTCAATTTTCTTCGTCATATTGTACTCTTGCAAAATGTCAATGATGCCCAGGTAGAGGACAACGTCATACACCTCACGAAATGGTTTGCTTTGGTCTTCTTTGGGGATTTGCTCCGCCCTTGCGGGCATGTTAACACCCAGCTGGATCTGAAGCCTGACAAACATAAGGCAACAACAACCCACAGCTGTTATTCCCCCATTTGAAACGGTGTCCAGTATCAGTTCAGCATTGGTCGTTACAGAAAAAAAGTCTCACCTGGCTGTACCAGGAAGTAGGAGATCTACTTCTCCAAATCCAGCAGCTGATGATCGCAAGCGGCTGCCTCTTATATGTGGACCAACAACCACACTGTTTTCACCGCTGCTCTCAACCAAGACTAACCCTTCCGGGTGGCTAAAAGCATCATCCTCTTGAGCATCTGCAAGAAAACATGGTCCATCATGAATTACAATTATAACTGTTACTACGAAAAGAAAGTCACAGACCAGCCAGCACCTATAAGCCCATGACTCCTAACTAAAATATTGTTTTGTATCTCATCAAGTATCAAAGAAGTTGAACACAACCTGTGGCTACCTAACTCAACATATTTGACAACAGAAAAGTTAGGCAAATCACAGGATTCTCAGGTAACTTCGGTTGCTGGGTTGCACATTCACTCGTCCTATTCTACTCTGGTCACAAAGACTAGGTATACGTGAAATAGTCCAGCAGAGGAACTGGTACCAGATACCAGATCAATGTAGATAAAGAACATTTACTAAGAGGAAACATCATGTTTATACCTTCTTCTGAAAGAACTGTCAATCTATCTGCTGCCATGCTCTGTCTGTACGATGCATGTGTCCGTAGGTGCTGGGGAGCTCTATAGTGGACACCAAGCAACATGCTGTAATCCATTATCCTCTGTGTCTTTAGAAATTCACTGTCCGTTTCAATCTGCCTGAAGAAAAGAATAATCACAAACCAATAGAGATATAAGCTGGAGTTGAGATAATACAATACAACTACATATCAAAAGCATATCTTAGTGATAAATACTCACTTAAGTAATGCCTCACGCCAGGAAGGTTCAAGGTAAAAAGAATAGTTGAGATCCAAATCCTTCAAAGTTGTATTCTCATCAATTTCGATTTTGTCAGTAGATCGGCCTAAGGATGAGCCTTTCAAATCAAATCTTCGGTGAATTCTCAGTTCAGTGCAGAACATGTTTCCCATCACAACAAACCGAAACTGCAATATTAGTGAAGGTGTTGTTAGTACATAAAAAAAAACCTTCACTAAAGAGACCATAAAATAATTTATACAGAAATCGTTTATTACCTTTTGACCACTAGAAGGTTTCACCCTGTGGAGGCCAAAAAACTTAGTTATGAGGGTGTTCTCATAGGTGTGGACATGATGATAATAGTTTGGAAGCATTCGTAAAAGTACCTACAGGACCATAGAGTCATGAAAAATTTAACACCTACGCTTCCGATGTGTTCCTATCTCCATGACATAAACTTTTTAGCATAACTTAGTAAAATCACTGTAGTGTAAAAAGAAAATGAAACCTGCACTTCAGATTTCCGAAGAGTTTTAATCATGAATCGATCATCCTGCGATAGGAAAAATACACTTCCACTCTTTCCAGGAGAAGATAGCTCCCTAAGAGCAGAATTTCCACATATGGAGATCATATAATCTGCAGCATCAATCTTGAACATTTCTCTCAAATTTCTGCAAAAGTGAAATGAAATATATTTTCAGGTAAGAGTTTGAAATAGAAATGAGAATATTTCATGCCAGGGGAAAAGGCAAAAAATGTGTTACAAGAGGCAATTATGAAGTTCAACTTATCTGCGAAAAATACAGACATTTTCATTTTTCAGATGCACATATTGGCACAAACTTCATTACAAACCTGAAAACCATGGGACAGTAGTCTTTCCATTTAAAATCTTCAGCAGAATGTGAGGGAGTAAGTCGAGATCCTACTTTTGGAAAGTTCATCCAGAAACTTGCTCTTGGTCCAAAATCTGAAGCACGAACTTCACGTTTTTGAATGGGAGTAATCTTTCCAACAGTGTACCTAAGAAGATAACAGGATGAAAATTTCAGAATGTCTTTACTAGGCGACTTCAAATGTCACAATCTGGTACCAATTGAAAAACTTGCTGCAGAAGTTAGTAATTGTGATTGAAGGCTACACAAGCTAGGACCTAGGGGACAGTAATCATTACCATCTAGAACATCAGCTAAGCCTCGCAATGTCACTTTTCTGGACCTAAATGACACAGTGGGCATTATTTTTTTTTTATGCACATAAAAACTACAAGAAAGTTGACTAGAGCAACTTGCAACTGCAATTTTATCATTTTTACTATATGTTGCCAAGATGGCTTTTAAGAGGACATTCAATGAATGGGAGATGATAGATCAGCTATGTCTGGTGGCATACCTGATTCCAAGCTGCAAACTGAGCATTAGATCGTAACTTCTGTGCCCCTTAATTATTGTCTCTCCAGGTTTTTTTGTTTCCCTCACTATTTTCTTCTGCCAGCGTTTTGACTTCTTCGACGAGTCTGAAAAGCTCCTGTCGAGTACCACCTCACTGATTAGGATACCTTGCATGTATTCCCTTTCCAGTATAGGCAAACGAGAATCATCCAAGTTTTCACAGCTTTCTAGAGCAGAGCTTTCACTTGATTCATGGCCAATGAATTTTTCAATAGCTACCTCAAGACTCCAACGCCTTTCCAAAGAGACATTCTTCAAAGGAGGTTGGTCACTTGAGTTTCTTTTCGATGAAGCACCTGAAGATTGACGAGTCATGCCAACCTTCATGTTCCCCATATCAACTGAGGAAGAGTGAAGTATGCGTGATCCATGATTCTGCCTTCTAATATCAGGCAGCACACCTCGGCTTCTAAGACTATTGATGTACAACTCGTCACTAACAGGAACTATGCAACCTTTTGGATAAAATGTGCCTTTCCCGTCTTTCAGGCCTCTGGTCCAGGTTCCTACATAATACCCACATTCATTAGAGGTATAGATTCCATATCCATGCATCATGCCATCTAACCAGTTGCCTTCATACGAGTCACCATTGTTCCATGTAAGGGTTCCTTTCCCAGACATCTTGCCATTTTTCATGTTGCCAACATACGTGTTTCTGTTTGCCCATGTATACTTCCCGTGACCTTCTATTTCTCCCAGAATCCATGAACCTTCAAAGATGTCTCCATTAGGATACGTCTGAAAACCAAGTCCATGCTTACGATTCAGCTTCCACCGTCCCTTGTAAATGATGTTATCAGTTCCGACATAGGTGCCTTCACCATATATGTATCCACCAGAGTACTCACCCTCGTAGGTGGCTCCTGATGGCCACACCGTCTTTCCCTGCCCATGCCTCATCCCTCTCCTCCACTCACCCTCATAGATGCAACCATCTGACCAGAGATACCGACCTGAACCTTCCGGTGTGCTTCCCAATAATGTGCCGGAATAAACATCACCATTAGGAAGCCTAATCTCTGAGACCCTGAAACCAGGATTTGTTCCGGAAGCATTTGAATCTTGGCCATTTGCCAAAATTGCCAACACGTCCTTTTCAATGTTGCAGCTAAGGTCTCGGGATAGTTCAACTCGTGCAGAATGGGAGATTCCGTCTATCTCGTTTGGAAGAGCTACTGGGGCTGTCATGCATAAACCCTATATATGGTTGAACCTGTGAAAAGGTAAGGCAAGAGTCAGCAAGCAGAATAGTTCTGAACATATTGTAGTTAATCTTCTTCAGTAATAGATACAAAAAGGCGCAAGGTTATGGTGAACAATCTCTCATATTGAAAAAAACTTCATCTTAACATGAGCAAAGAATGGATATGGTCATCAGCAGATAGCTCATAGAAAATTTTTCAAATAGATAGGTCATCGATAAAATCGATAAAATCGAAGTTGTAGATATACTCGAACAACTTAGGCCTCCTTTGGAACGCGGGAATTTTCCCCGTTTCCTGCGTTTTTCATGTGTTTTTGAACTGATTCCTGTGAAATTTCTGTGAGCTCATGTAAAATTCCTGCGTTCCAAAGGAGGCCTTAGTATCAAACTGAAGATCCAAGGTCTGGATGTTGGAACCCAGTCGTTATTCATTACTCTCAACCACGGGAAAACATAACATAACCGAGCATAAAAAATACTACTCCTATGTTAACAGCTAAGCGTAACATAGTCGGAAAAAAAAAAACAGCTGATCGTAACACATTGGGGAATGGCATAGAGCTTCTGTCCATCAACGACCTGTTGCAGCCTTGCAGGCATGATGCTCTATGAAGGGGATGGGTTGAGGATAATCTCGAATTCCAATCCAATCCTAAAGCTGTTGCATCTGGGAGGGGGGGGGGGCATAAATCGAAGTACGCACCATAACTGAATCGAGTTGCAGGAAGCGCGGGCTAGCGCCAAACCGCGAGGTCGGATCGAATCAGGACAGTACAGAGCGGAGGGCCATTAACGGGGAGAGTGAGAGGCCGGAGAGCGGAGAGAGAGATTACCGTCGAGTGGAGAAGAGTTGCCTGGCTGGACGCTACTGCAACGGAAGCGCGAGGAGGAGGTGCTTCACAGCTGAGCTGACAGGGCTGCTGTCGGTGAAGGGAGCGGAGGAAGACGACTCGATTTGATCCCCTCCTCTCCACGTAGCCTGCCGCTATTAACCTACCTACCTCCTCTAATAATCAATCCCCCTTAATACCCATGATTTATTTTTTAACTATTATAATTGACGGCAAAAAATCTACTCCTCGTAGTACTTTGTCAATAAGTCCTACGAATATGATGACTATTCGATTCGATGCTTCCAATCGGCATCTGTTCCCACCGGCTGCCTATAGCTGTCGACGCCATACACCCCCGTGGTTATTAGATTAATTAATCTGGATCATCTTGGGCTTAATTAATTACTACTGCTAGCATCAGTTATAGCAGCAGAGATGCACGCATGATTAGGATACTCAGAGACCATTTTTTGATCTGAAAACAACACAGATCAAATACTATCATCCGTGTTATCTACTACGGCTGTTTTTGGAACATAGAAATTTTATACTTGTAATTGCACAAAAAATTCTCAAATTTACAGAGAAAAAATACACGATTTAAGAATTTCAGTGACAATCATGCCAACTGAACGAAAGTAGGTAAACGAAAAACATGGTCTGCACCAATGCAAGCAGAGTCACACTTTAGAATTGATTCGGTGTAATATATGTTTTTTTGCACTTTGCATCTGATCGTAAATCATGGTCGAGATGATTTAATTTGATGATGCTAAGACTTTGTTTGGTTCTATTTATAAGTGATTTATTGATCAAACTAAGCAATAATCTCATCAAACGTCTCTCGTTTATTTTCCGCATATTCTTGCTTTTTCTGATCTGGCTTTAAACATTTGAACTACAAAAAGAGAACTAAAAAAGAAAAAAAATCTTCACTTAAATTATAATCTAAATTAGCTAGGAAAATGGTTACCAAACAGGGCCTAAAGATGAACTTCTTGCTGCCGTTCGTAGTTGTTGCTGCCAGTGCATCTAATGGCATGTGTACTTTGCATTACTTCAGCAACCACTAACAGGTGGATTTGATCTGACATGTTAGCGAAGCGACTCTAATCCGAATGGTCCCGTAGTTGTTCTAAGTAGGTCTCGACGACAGAATATAAGAAAAACGTGCGTCTCTGCTAGGAAACGGTGCTAGCTTTTCGTGATTCTTACGCGCGGCATATCTGCAGCTTTACATAACAGGTCCATGCAGCACTGTACTGCTTAGTACTACTTTCTCTATTTTTAAATTATTGACACCATTAATTTTAAACATTAATTTTGATTATTTATTTTATTAAAAAAATTTGATAAATAATATATATATTATTATAATTTTTTTTATTATCAAATTAGTTAAAACTATAAATTATAATTTTACATATTTAAATTAATTTTTTAAATAAAATAAAAAGTCAAAGTTGATGTTTAAAATCAACGCAGTCAATAATTTGAAAACAAAGAGAGTATTTCAATTATTTTCAGCTTGCAAATGAAATGAATTTGAAACTCATGTCGCCTTCATCGACGATCTGGTGGTCTCACATCAACTTGGTGGTAGCTACAGAAGATACAGATAGCACTAGCAGAAGCGGCCTGATTGAGCAGTACTAAAAGAGACCAACCAGCGTGTGCTCTATTCTGGGCACGTAAATTGAAATTTCAACTGGCCAAAGGTCAACGCACGTTCGGTTTAAGTCACTTGCTACAGTACTCATCATCAATCCTTGTCACAGGAAATATGAAACAGATGGCCGGTCGGTCCAATTCATTTCTTTTTTTCGAATATGTACCGCCGTAGTCCACCGCTAGTCAAACTCGGGAAGGATGCCCGCACGGCCAGCTGGACAAGACCTGTCCAGCTCTACACCACGTCAGCAGGTCACTGTTCCTTTGACTCATTCCATTCTTGAACAGTTGAACTGCCCTACCGGAGCTCCCCTACAAATTTGTGGGTCAGGAGGCGGCTAGCGCCCAAGAAATTTGTGGATTGAGTTCACCGGGCGGCACCGCACTCGGTAGATTTCACATTATTCCATTGCGTTGTAATATTCTGCCGGCGGCCGGCCCACCCATGAGCTTCATCTTTCGGCCGTCCAATCCAACAACTAACGCATCGCATTCTTTCTCACCATTCTTTTTTTTTAAAAAAAAACATGCATTGTTCATGTTACAGAATCTGGGCCTAGCAGACAGCAACACTTACTCAGATCGCAATTGAAAAAAAACTCAACATGAAGAGTAATTGAGTACGAAATGATCTGGCTCTCCAATTAATTGACCGTGAATGATTTACAGCCTTTGCTTCTTGCCCCCGCAAACAAATATTTATCCAAAACAGACAAGAAAGACACTTTACAGGTACGACGGATAAAAACCAGGCCTCCATGTTCTACACACAATAAGGACAGAGAAGCACTAAATATTTTTTTTTTAAAAAAACATCAGAACTAAAAGAGATGAGCTCACCTGGCGAAGTAAGAGCTCATTTTGCATATACATTCAGCCTTACTCGAGCTGTAACGTCAGGGTGCAGCTTAATCTCTGCAATATACTCTCCAATCTCTCGAATTTCTGGAACCGTCACAAGACGCTTGTCCATGTCCCTACATGAGACAGGTTGCAAAAAGTAAGCAAACCATAATCTTGCAAAAAAAGAGAGAGCAAAGTTATGCCTTCTCAGAAGGAATCTAGACCTGTTAAGTTGCGACTTTATGATGTCAACAACATCTTGTGCTGTGACACTGCCAGAGTAGAGGAAACTTGTCAAAAAGATGTAAGCATGAAAAAGAGAGAAAGAGATAGAGATAGAATAAAAGATTATGCTATTAAAACTTGCCTCCCAAAGATCTGTTTTCCTTTCCCACCTTTGCGTGGTATCTTGAAAGCACCAATAGTTTCAAAGACTCGTGCAAGTTGTTGTGCCTCTTCTTTTACCTAATGTAATAACATAATTCTCCAGTTTGTGAGAACACTAGTTTATAAGTATGAATGGCAGTGACAGGATCCACGCTGAATGGGTGCTTAAAACTTCAAATTTTCAGATAGCTATAATATAGTAGCATTGGAACTATATTTTCATTTCAGACAATAGGGGCATAAAATTAAATATAAATTATAATTTCCTTTGCTGACAATAATGACACTGAGTTCAATTTCAACTTACCCGCTTCTTTTCTGCTTCTATTCTTTCCTGCTCAAGTTGCATTTCTCTGCAAAGAAAATAGGAGTTTTTTCAACCATATGTGCACATACATAATCAAATACTATTTGTGTTGACCACTAAAAAACTTGTAAATGTTTGCATCAGAATTGTCATCATGAAAATATGAATGTGTAACTATCTCAATATAAACCTATAGGGCCCCGAACTGAGCATCAAAGTAATCCGCATGTTACATCTTATGCATTAAGAAATTATGAGTTATGACCCCCCCCCCCAAAAAAAAAAAACAAGCAGATCACAAGACCCGTAATTAGACACTGAATCATTTGCAAAACCCAATAATTGACAAATACATGGAAGCATGAACATGTTTTTCTTCGGTATCTATCAGTAAGAAGCATAAATTGATGAAGTATGTGAAATAAAGAAGTTATATGATGCATCTGAGAGGGTGAAGTTACTTGAGGACTTCTGGAGTAAGCAGCTGAGCCTTGCCCTTGGGGAGGAGGAAGTTGCGGTAGAATCCGGCTCTCACTTTCAAACTATCCCCTTTCTTCCCCACCTCTTCTATGTCTTCTGTAAGGATGACCTATTGGGAAGAGAAATTGCAAGGGGGATAAATCAAATGCAATATTTCTTTAAAGAAAACTTGTAATGCTAAATATAGCCATAATGGACATGAAAGGTGACAACAGAACATGAAAGGTATTGCTGTCAATTTTAACTGGATGTGCAGCATAGCCTTGTTGTGTTCTTGACTACTATAAAAGGAATAGGATATGGCTTGGACTCCAACTGTTTCCAAAGATTTTCTGCCGTCAAAATGAAATTTAGGATTGCTTGAAATGGTTGTTAGAATGACCTATTCATGTGTCTGATTGGTGTTGAGTGGAATAACCGTAGATAGGATGGATCTTGCCAGTTTCCACCGCACCAAGGCAGCTGATGGTTTCTCAGTTGAAGTGCAGAGCTAATGATGACATATCACTTTTGAGCAGATAGAACTGAGCTAAGATCTAGGCAGCTAATGGTTTCCACTGGATCGAGGCAGCCAACATGTGGGACTCACCAAACCATAAAGGGACTCAAAATTGATGTACTCTGCGCTCATCGAATTACGGAAGGCCACAAGTAGGAAAGAAGCAGACGTGGTGTTAAGCATGATTCGGACCAATTCCGATTCAAGTTTCAACGGTTCAGCCGCGACATGTACTGCGACGAATGGCCCTAAGTTGTACGGAAGCAAACATGGACATGGTGGCAAGCTTGGCTCAGAACCAATACAGCTATTAATAAATTCACATATATCAAAATGCACGCAGAATTACAGGAAAATGGAGGAGGAAAATGGGGTTTGGGGGGAGCCGACCTGTCGATACTTCTTAACCTTCCCCTGGGCGACGATGACCAGGGACGGGGTTCGGCGATAATTCGTGAGGCGGCGCGAGGAGGAGGAGGAGAAGACGGAGTCCCAGGCCAGCGTGGAGGCGCAGCACGGCGACGCCATTGCTCTCGCTTCGCTTCTCTGGGTTACTAATCGCTAGGCACTAGTGCTTCGTTTTGCCTCTTTCGCCCGCACGCTTTCTTATCCACTTCTCAAGCATCATCTTCCTGGGCCTTGGGCTTCAGCAAGTATGGGCTTTCGAAACACTCCTGGGTCACAAACCTATATTATTGGGTCTGAGCCGGTACAAGATAGGAAAAAGTCCAATAGTCCGGGTCTGAGTCAGTAAAGATAGGAAAAGGCCCAATAGTGCATCAACTTTTTCAGTTGCGTGATTTTGGTCTTTCACTTGTAAAATCGGATACCAGCGGTCCTTCAACTTTTAAAACTGGTTTTTTTTTTGTCTCTGTACGGATTTGATCAGCGGTTTTGGCTGACGTAGCATTCACGCGGCGGTTTCGTTCGACGTGACCGTGGCGTTTTCGCTAACGTAGACACCCAATTTAGCTTAATTTTATTTTAAATTAAAAAACAAATAATTAACGACCTCAAAAAAATTATAAAACTTTGTAAAAATTTAAATCATTTTACTAGGAATAAATTTTGTTTTAGGACCAATTTAAAATTCAAAACACATATTATTTTAAAATTTAGAAATAGAAATAACTATAAAAATAATCTAGACCTATTTATTTTTTCTAAATTTATATAATTCCAAGTATTTTCATTGTTTCACATTTATTTTCTTTATAAATTTAAAATTTCACATTTTGAACTTAATTCAAATTCAAAATTCAAACAGGGAGCTGAGTCACCGTTCCGTTATAAATATGTTTTCCGAATTTTATAAAAATAAATTTGTTTTAAATTTGGAGATGAGTCCAAAATAAAAGCTGTTCTTTAGAAGAGATCTATCATCTTAGAAAGTTTTAAATTCATCCGAGTTCGAAATATTTTGAGACAAAATGTCTCGAACTCTAATTTATTTCTACAAACGTGCGATGACTGCTGTTTCGCCTCCCAACATTGTTTAATAAAATGGGCGTTGCTTTTTGTAACTTTGATTTATTTGAACAAACACACGGTGATTTCCAAACACTGTTTAACAAAACGAGCGTTGTCTTCTTGTCGCGGGCAGAGCCCCAAGGGTCACCAATGCATGCAGGATGCAACAATCACTTTTGTCTGCGTGAATTATTTTTTTATTCTCAAACTCGAATGAATTTAAAATTTTACAGATGATAGATCTATTTTCGAGGAACAACTTTTGTTTTGAACTCATCTCTAAATTCAAAAAAGATTAATTTTTATAAAATTCGGAAAATATATTTATAACAGAACAGTGACTCAACTCTGTTTGAATTTTGAATTTGAATTCAAGTTCAAAATACGAAATTTTAAATTTCTAAAGAAAATATTTGTGAAACAATGAAAATACTTGAAATTATATGAATTTAAAAAAATAAATAAAATTTTATCCTATAGTTTCGAAGGTCTAGATTATTTTTTATAGTTATGTGAATTTCTAAATTTTAAAATAAAATGTGTTTCGAATTTGAAATTAGTTATAAAACAAAATTTGTTCCCTGTAAAATAATTTAAATTTCTGCAAAAATTTTATAATCTTTTGATGTCGTTAAGTATTTATTTTTTAATTTAGAATAAAATCAAACTAAATTGGGTTTCTATGTTAGCGAAAAAGCCGACGTGACGAGCAAAGAAAAAGGTCACGTCACGTTGCCATGTCGGATAAAACCGACATGTAGATGTCATGTCAGCTAAAACCGTCGACCAAATCCGTCCAAGGGCAAAAAAAACAAACATGTTTGAAAGTTGAAGAACCGTGATACTTGATTTTGTAACTAGAGGACCAAAATGGCACAACTGAAAAAAAGTTGAGGGAAGCTAGATAAAGCCCAAAGCCAATGATCAGATCATCGGTGACATCAGCTTTGGCTATAGTATTGCTTAGTAAATCTCCCAGCGGTTTCGTTTCTCCCGTCCGATATTTCTGCCTCTGTGGCCTCCCAAGTCTCCAATCAGCTTTGTTTATATATTGAGATCTTGGAGTAGTAGATTTCTTAACGACTATGTCAGCAATGCGACTGATGATTAATTAAGAAGCATCATTTTATTATGAGTTGAGATCTGAGAGCTGTTCATGTCACGCAGGGATCGATGTTTCTTCTAATACTAAGAAATATAACAAACATCTACGAGTTGCAGGTTTGTTATTGTGTCGATGGGATATTCGTATTGCGGGGAGTCAACGCGCGGTTTCTGTGAAATGGCGTGCTTCCCATACGTGCTTCATGCATACGCTGCTAATGGTGGTGCCGAGATAGATTTATGTGATTATGTAGGGTAGGGTTCTTGGTTTTTGGACTGAAAAAATAGAAGGTTTCTTTTGTTAATTTAAACCAACGGGGCCTAAGCAGGAGGCAGTCAGCACCCTCGCGGGTCCCACACTCGATCCTACTACTCCGTCTTCTAGTTCCAGGCAGCGTCCAAACCAATTCCCAAGTGTCGTGTCTCCTCGTTCTCGTCTGCTCTGTTTTCGCCGCTTCATCCACACCTTCCCTCCCTGCTTCCCCTTTTTTTCCCTTTCCTCCTGTTGAGCAGTTTCTCTGCCTTCTTCCTCTCTCTCTTTCCTTGAGCACTTGAGCAGTTCCTTGATGAATGTTGAGACTGAGAGCAGAGGAAGTCTGAACTGAATCGATGGAACAGGAGGGGGAGTTGGAGAAGAAGGTGCAAGAGTCATCAGAGCAACGGAGGCAACGAGAAGAAGAAGACGAAGACGAAGAAGAAGCGCAGGTGCTGTGCTGCACCGTGGGCAAGGAAGCGGGCCGGAAATGGAAGGCCAACCTGCAGTGGGTGCTCGCCAACCTCCTCCACCGCAAGAACAACAACCGCCTCGTCTTCCTCCACCTCCACCGCCCCGCCTCGAGGATCAACATGAGTACGTACGCCTCACTCATGCCCAGTAGCTGTAGCTTCAACTTTCCGGCGATGGCATGGAGCCTAAAATGGAATGGATTGCAGTGGGAGCGTGGGTACCCGTGAGCCAGCTCGCGGAGCAGGAGGGGACTGCGTACAGACAGTTGGAGGAGGAGAAGGTAGGAAAAGGCCATGGATGATTTCTTGGACATTTGCAAGATTCTTAAACGTCCCGACAGCTCCCTTTTCCTTTTCGTTTTCGTTTTCATTCATGTCAATGTCGATAGTACTCCGTACATGATTCTGAGAAACCCACCTCCACCGCAGGTCAATGAGAGCAAGGTCGTCGTCCCCAGCGACGACACTGCTGTGGGTCTGGTTCAGTTCGTCCATGATCATGGCGTCACCGAGCTTGTCATGGGCGCTGCGTCCGACCGGGCGTACCACAGGTATGCCGTCTCTGATCACGGTGTTCTTTGGTCTTGATGATGACACCGCTTGCTGGTAGTGTTCTTGTTCTTTCTCTGCTTGCGTGATGACACTAGTGTCTGGATGCAACACGACGTGGTTCTAGGAAAATGCGGGAGCCGCGGTCTAAGAAAGCGTTGATCGCGCAGAGAAGGACGAATCCCTCTTGCAAGATCTGGTTTGTGTGCAAAGGAAATCTCGTCTGCACCAGGTATGCTATCCATCCTTCAAAAGTCTTCATGCGATGGAAAATTTATGTTGAATTCGTCTAATCCAATCAAAAACATAGGGAGGGGGAATCGTCGTCTACAACTGCTAGCACCAGTCCCAGGTCTAAGCGTTTCAGACCACTCCAGATCGAAATCCTCACCGCGCTTGCTCAGCGAGACATTCAGCTCGCAAGGATCAACATCATCAGTTGATCAGGCTACTCTGATCCTAGCAGAGAGGACTGTCGAGATCATGTACTTCGGGTACTTTACGGTCGCACTCGTACGTGTAAGAGCTCAAGTTAAAGGTCGGACGACAGTATTCGGACGCACGGCTAAACACTAAGGTGACTCACGAAAGCCACATCAAGTAGAGGAGGCGCCGACCTCCGAGAACCGACCCTCAGAGATCGACCCTCGAGGAGGAAGGCACGGCACAATGACGTATTTACTCTAGTGACCAACTACCAACTACTTTGATGGAACGGAACGAGATTCACTATGATGGCATTCCAGCAAAAGCCGCAGCAGTCGACGGACAAGTCTTGATGGCACTGTAGCTAACACGACAGTCGACGGATAGCGTTACAGTGCCCGCCGCTGTGTGCGACGTGATGGGTCACGCCTGCACCTGAATAAAGCGAATGATGGTGACAACAACAGAAGAGCTCACCTGTCAACATGGCGGCAGGATCGCATATGACTCACCATTTATAACCTTGAACTGTCCTATATAAAGAGGACTTGTGAAACAATAAAAGGGGAGGAGACACGAGAAAAAACCAACAAGCTAGATAGCGAGCACTCCTAGAACCCAAGATTCTCGCTTCCCCTCCGACGAGCAACCTCTCTCATCTATGCTCTAATCACTTTCGACCCACTTCAGATCCTCTCACGAACAGAGAATCAACCTCTTGCACGATTATCATCGAGAATCTAATCCTTATACGTAGAGTATTACACCACTCGAAGTGAGTCGAAACAGATAAAAAAACCTTTTTAGTCTCTTTAAAATTAGGCCATATCTAATACGAAGACACACCGTTTTCATGATCGTATCTTCGTACTGTGCCGATGGTCAGAACTTCAACAAGGACAACGTCATGGATCGCAGGGATTCAAATCGTCAAACGACTGCTGGATCTTCGAAGCCATCGATGTCTGCAACTGTAGGGTCTCGAGAGGGTTCGCTGTTGCAGCGGGAGGTAGAAGAGGACCGTGGAACACCTTCACCCGATGGTTCGGTATGTTGAGATTTTTATTTATTTACTCCTATTCAGACAAACAGGGATGACTGTTTCATTCTGTTGCCGGGAACAGGATGATGGCGAGATGGACGAGGCCTTATACGAGAAACTGAAGGATGCCATCATGGAGGCTGAGAACCTCAAGCATGAGGCGTACGAAGAGACTCGCCGGCATCAGATGGCCGAACGCGATCTCGCCGAGGCCAACAAGACGGTAAGGAAGTCAATGCAAAGTTCCACGCGTCAAAGCATCACATTGTTCGACCTGAATTTGTTAGAGGTAGTGTTTAGATATCGCAATGCTGAGGACGGTGCGAATAGTAGCCGGCTTGATCACAGGTGAGAATGTCTCCTGGTAATCATCGCCATGCTGTTGAGAGAAGCCACAAACCACCCAACGTGCTTTGTAACGAGCGAAGGACCCATCAGCATTGAACTTGTGGCGAAAAATCCATTTCCCGGTAACAATGTTGACACCTGCACGTTTAGTAACAAGACTCCAAGTATTTGTTGATGCTCTTCATCCACACAAAATTTGTCGGTTACATAAGTCTTTATATGGCTTGAAACAGGCATCGCGTACCTGGTTTCTGCGATTCAAGGACTTCCTTCTCTCCCTCGGGTTTCATGCCTCCAGGTCAGACTCGTCCCTCTTCATTCTCCACTCTGGTGCTTCCTCTGCCTATCTACTTTTATACGTTGACGACATTATTTTGACCGCCAACACCAAGTCTCTTCTCGATACCATCATCAAACAACTTCGCCATGAATTTGCCATGAAAGATCTCGGTCCTCTCCAACACTTTCTTGGCATTTCTGTATCTCGCCGCGACTCTGGCCTATTTCTCTCCCAACATCAATACATTTGTGACATCCTTGAGCGTGCCAACATGTCTAACTGCAATCCCTGCGCCACACCGGTTGACACCAAGTCCAAACTCTCAGCCACCGATGGACCGCTTCTTGAAAATCCCACCGAGTACCGAAGTCTTGCTGGAGCCCTTCAATATCTTACTCTTACATGGCATCAGATGCCTAATCCTGAGCTTGAATTCCCTCCTCGCCCACCATGAGTGCATCATCATCTCCTCCCGTCGTCACTTCATCGACGACGACGCCCATCCCTCCCTCCACATTCTCTGAAAACTCGGCTTCCTCCTCTGCTATACCTATATCGCATGCTATTCACAGCGTGAATATTAAATCCTTGATTCCCTACACTCTAGACATGCATGCCCACAATTACACCAAATGGAGCAAATTGTTTCTTCTTGTGCTTGGCCGCTTCGGCCTGCGCCCCCACGTTGAGGATGCTGATCCTCAGCACGACAACCCTGACTGGGTTCGAGAGAACGTCACCATCATCACATGGATTTATAACACAATCTCTGACCAGCTCGTAGACATGCTGCTCAAACTCCCAGAGCCGACAGCATACAAAGTGTGGAGTGAACTCCAGAAGCACTTTACTGGTAATAAGGCGAGCCGATACCATCGAGTCCGAGTTCCACGGATTTGTTCAAGGTGATCTCTCTGCTAATGATTATTGTCACCGGTTGCAACAAATGGCCAACGCACTGTCTGATTGCGATCAGCCAGTCTCTGATCGCACACTTGTGCATCAGCTTATCCGCGGGCTCCATCCCAGATTCAGTGTTCTTCGCACACTAGTGCCACTCCTTCCAAAATTTCCCTCCTTCCTGGAAGCACGCGATCTACTGATTCGTGATGAACAGTCTCATGCGGATGCCGTCAACGCTTCCACTGAAACTGCTCTTACTGCCACCGTTCTGGCGCCACAACAGGTTGACACCTTGGCCCCTCGTCCTGACTCTGTCCCATGTCTGCCCTCTTCTGGTAATGAATGGGGTCGCGGACGCGGTGGCCGACGTGGTGGTCGCTCACGTGGCCGTGGTGGATATCAAGGTCGCGGGTCTTACCAGCAGCCAACCGGATGGGGCTACTCCTATGCGCCCTATCATATGCCTTGGGGTGCATCCTGGCGTGCTCCATGGACCGGTACCACTGGCCCGGGAGTGCTCGGACCTCGTCCTCCACCATCACCTGGCAGCCAGGCGTTCCCCATGATGCTGCGTCCGCCAACTCCACCGCCCCCCGTTTCCACAACTCCTTGGGATCCGACTGGGCTCCATCATGCACTACAGGCGACCTCCTTACATCAGCAGTACCATGGTCCGGGAGACTGGTACATGGACAGTGGCGCATCATCACATATGACTAGTGACCCAGGTAACCTGACTCATTATTCTTCTTCTTTAAATCATCATAATTCCTCACATGTTATTGTCGGCAACGGATCCGCACTTCCTATTCGTGGCTCTGGGTCTACCTCTCTCTCTTCTCCCAATCAAAATTTTTCGCTTAATGATGTATTATATACACCGCATATTGTGCATAACCTCATTTCCATTCGCAAATTTACACGTGATAATTCATGCTCAGTTGAATTTGATCCTTTTGGCTTCTCTGTGAAGGATCTTCTCACCAGGATGGAAATTCTGAGGTCCAATAGTTCGGGCGATTTGTACCCCTTCCCTGGCACCACCACCACTACAGCTGCCACTGCTCTGTCGGCCTCTACTGCTTCGATTGACCTTTGGCACCGACGGCTGGGTCACCCATCCAATAAATCCTTATCTCATTTATTTTCCACAAACATTATTTCTTTTACTCATAAGCGTTCTACTTCAACAGCATGTGACGCATGTCAGAAAGGGAAGCACGCGGGCCTTCCCTTTCCCATCTCCTCCTCATTTAGTTATTTTCCCTTTCAAATTATTCACTGTGATATTTGGACTTCGCCTGTGGAAAGTTTTTCTGGCAAGAAATATTATCTTGTTATTTTGGATGATTACTCGCATTATACTTGGACCTTTCCGCTTTGTCATAAGTCTGACGTTCTTGCCACATTACGTGATTTTTACTTCTACGTTCTCAACCAATTCCATTTGTCCATTCAGGCCATACAATGTGACAATGGAAAGGAATTTGATAATTCCTCTGTTCGTACTTTTCTCGCGTCTCGTGGCATTGTTCTTCGTCTATCGTGTCCTTATACATCACCACAAAATGGGAAAGCCGAGCGTGCCTTACGCACACTTAACGATATTATCCGCACTCTTTTGTTTCAAGCTTCGATGCCCCCTCAATACTGGGTTGAGGCTCTGAGCACAGCCACGTATTTATTTAATCGCCGACCCTCCAAACCACTCAATCTGACAACACCATATCACGTCCTATTCCATCAGCCACCAGATTATACTTATTTACGAACCTTTGGCTGTCTTTGTTATCCCAATCTCACCGCAACGTCCCCACACAAACTTGCTCCACGTTCCACCCCCTGCCTCTTCCTCGGATATCCTACTGAGCACAAAGGTTATAGGTGTCAAGATCTGGCAACCAGGAAAATTATCTACTCACGACATGTCACGTTTGTTGAGGATAATTTTCCCTTTGCTCAGGTTCCTGCACCGACGCCCGCAGAATCGCCCGCCACACCAGATCCGGCACTATCCTCCTGGGATCTGGTGCCCGTCCGAATCGCGCGCGCGCCCATCGCTTCTTCCAACGTTGATCACGTTCGCGCCAACGGATTCTCGCCATGTCGCCTCACACCAACGGTCGCAGCAGACCGCGCAGACTCGCATGCCGATCCGCTCTCTGCGCCGCCGCCACGTTTCGAGCTGAGTCCCACTGCTCCTCCCGCTACGTCCACACCAGCCACTCAGCCCACAAATCGCTCCGCGCACCCAGCCCCATGGCCACCACATCCGATGCAGACACGCACTCCACTTCAGGGTTCTGTGTTTATTTTAGTGATAACTTGATATCGTGGTCATCAGCGCCAAGCAACGGTGTCTCGCTCGAGTGCTGAAGCTGAATACCGAGGGGTTGCTAATGCAGTGGCCAAGAGTTGCTAGCTTCGACAACTTCTCACCAAACTTCATCGTGCACCAACTCAGGCGACTGTGGTTTTCTGTGACAATGTCAGTGCTACATATATGTTCAGTAATCCAATTCAACACCAACTTACAAAGCACATTAAGATTGATCTCCACTTCATACTTGACAAGGTCTCCCTCGGCGAGATTAAGGTACTTCATGTCCCCTCAACCATGCAGTTTGCAGACATCTTTACAAAGGGTCTCGTCAAAGATATGTTCGAAGACTTTCGCACCAGTCTGAACATCGGAGGACGTCCAGACTGAGAGGGGCTGTTAGAGGTAGTGTTTAGATAGAGTTTGTTACGTGCATGAGTGGTGACCGGCTGTCACGGCACTACACCAGCGCATGCACCACTATCACCTGTAATCTCGCTCTACCACTCGTTGTACCGTGTACTCTGCCTTTATATAGGCTATACTGTTATGAATACAATCATCGCTGGTTATCATCCCTTCATCGATAGTCTTACAGAATTGATCCATGCATTGCAGGCCGATGGGGCAGAGAGCTCGAACCAGAGAGAGGCGAAGCAGAGGAAGGAGGTGGAGGAAATGCTGGCGAGAGAGCTCGCGGAGATGGAGCGGGACAGGCAAGAGCTCAACGACATGCTCGGGCAGACACAGAAGGTGGACGATCGTAGCGCCGAGCTGGAGCTCCAGATCGTCAGTTCGGAGCGCGTGATGAGCGACCTCGAGGCCAGGCTCTCGGAGTCGTACAGCATCCTCGACACGCTCCGGCGTGAGCGCCGGCAAGGGGAACCTGTGGCCGCGACGGAATCCGAAGAAGCCGAGGATGGTGGTGACCGCCAACCATTTCGTCGAATCGGTTACTCGGAGCTGGTCGAGGCCACCAACCGTTTTGACGAGTCCCTCAGGATCGATGGCGGAGACGGCGGCCGCGGCAAAGTGTACCGAGGTGACATGCGTGGCATGGCCGTCGCCGTCAAGGTGCTCAGCACCAACGTCGCGGTGAGCGAGGCCCGGTTCACACGCGAGGTCGAGGCCATCAGCAGGGTGAGGCACCCGGGCCTCGTCACGCTCGTCGGCGCGGGCCCGGAGGCGCGCGCTGTGGCGTACGAGTACGTGCCGGGCGGGAGCCTAGAGGAGCACCTGCTGGACGACGGCGAGGGCAGCGGCGCGGCGCCCCTTCCGCGGCGCGTGCGTTGCGGCGTCGCGTACCGGACGTGCGCCGCGCTGTCGTTCCTCCACTCCACGCGGCCACGCGCGACGGTGCACGGCGAGGTGAGGCCGGCGACCATCCTGCTAGACGAGCACCGCTCCTCGTGCAAGCTTGCCGGCCTCGGCACGCGCCGTCTCGTGGAGCACCTGGGGGGCTGGCGCTGGCGAGACCGCAGCTGGCGTACGCGGACCCGCACTACCTGGCGACGGGGGAGCTGACCCCGCAGTGCGACGTGTACTCGCTGGGCGTGGTCCTGCTCCGGCTGGTGACCGGGAGGCCGCCGTTCCTGGCCAGGAAGGCGGCGCAGGAGGCCGCGAGCGGCAGCAAGCAGTGGCACGAGGTGGAGGACCATGGCTGGCCGATCGAGCGCGCAGCGGAGGTGGCGCTGGTCGGGCTGAAATGCTGCGACACGAAGCGGAGGCCGCGGGACCCGGGAGAGCTGCTGGAGGAGGCCCGGAGTGTGCTGGAGGACGCAGTAAGCGCTGCGCCGGGAAGGTCATCCTCGGCGATGTCCGACGGCGAGGCCGCCCCGGCCTACTTCCTCTGTCCGATACTTAAGGAGGTGATGAGGGACCCGCAGATTGCCGGCGACGGGTTCTCGTACGAGGCGGAGGCGATCAGGGAGTCGTTGGACAGCGGCCACGACACATCGCCGATGACCAACCTGAAGCTCCCGACGCGGGAGCTCACGCCCGACCACGCACTCCGCTCAGTCATACACGAGTGGCGCCATCGTCTTGGACACTCGCTTGATCACCGGGCTCGTTAACCGCTCGAAGAGTCAGTCATGTATAGTAATTCCCTCTGTTCTGCTCTCTCCAACATTTTCGATTTTTTCAAATCAATATTTAATTATTTATTTTATTTAAAAAATTTAAAAAATATAAAAATAAACAAATTAAATTTAAAGTACTTTTAACAATTAATCATTTCACAATAAAATAAATAATATTTTTAAAAATTTTTAATAAAATAAATAGTTAAAAATAAATGTTTAAAAATCTAAAAAAATATTTATTTTGAAAGGAACAGAGTATCATCTAAGCATTTGGGATTTAAATATCAAAACAGCTGAAAGAGAGAATAACCTTGCTACCCTTTAACTGCTCCCAGACGTGTGCATTTAATAGAAAGAAAAACAAGGCGCACGCTGCCTTTAGCGCTGGGAGTCCTCAGGTTGTAGTGACCGGAGGCAAGGAGGTTCTTGATTGTGGGACCCAGCAAAGCCTAAAATACTTGCATATTGGAACTAATCACTTGGAGTATAATATTAAGGCATTATTTTAAATGTAGGGTTTTCATAGAAATTATAGAAATTTTATAGTAATTAGTTTAATTTTATAAAAAATATAGAAATTAGGGGAAAAAACCACTTCTAAACAGGAAAATTTTATTTTTTACGCGACACACCGATAGTCAAGTCAAACCAATTGCAGCTTAACTAAAAGTATCAGCATACATAACACCAATAAACATGTATTACGAAAATATAATTTATACACAATAATGATAGTGGATAAATACAGAAAAGCACAGAGGTTACTGTGGGTGGTGATGGCAGACTGTATAACCAATAGTATGACGTATATGCATACACCGTATTACAGTAGAAACTTGAAAAGTAGAGAACGAGCCGTAGCTCAATTGGCAAGCCTTGCGACTGGCACGCTGCTCGTCAATGTTCGAAACTCGGGTTCAACTCTGGTGTTTCTCATAAGGTTTATTCTCTTTAATAAATTCACATGCACGGAACAGTATGCGATGAGTGTGTGTTGTGTGAATGTGTTTATTATGTATGTTGTGTGTATTTAAATATTACAATTCTATGATAGAATTCTATGATTGAAGTCCACTCCAAGTAGATTGACCTAGGCTATGTTCGGCTGCCCTGTGTCTACGGCTGTGCTGCGTGGCTATCGCTGCGGAGCCCAACCAAAAAGTTAACTTCAGCTACAGTAAAAAGTGCAGCCCAACACACCATAGCAGCGTGAAACCATTGGCGCACGTGTCACACGACTCACACCTTGAAGAAAACAGGGAGAAAAAAGACGCTGCCTCCTCCTGGGTCCACCTGCAGTGGAGGAAGCACCGAACCGGCCGCCGATGAGACGCGAGGGAGAGGGACAGGAGTAGCTAGATCTGACTCCGCGACCAGCAGCCAGCAACCCTTTTCGAGCACCGGCGTCGTCCTTGATGGCCCGCAAGTCGCCGGAGGCGGCGACCGCGGCGGTTCTGGTCCTGGTAGCGGCGCTCGCCCGCGTGGCGGCCGGCGGCGACATCGTCCACCAGGACGACGAGGCCCCGAAGATCCCCGGCTGTTCCAACGACTTCATGCTGGTACAGGCTTCCTCTTCCCCGAATTTCGCCTTCGATTTGGTTGTTTTTTTCCCGGGGCTAGCGTAAACTAGGATTTCGAGCATGGATTCTAGGATCACAGGGATCGCTACAATTACTTGATTTGTTTCGGGGCTGGGAAAGTGATTAGGGCACGGTACTGTGTCTGACCCCGTGACTCGGGAGCAAGCGTGTTGGAGTAGGCTATCCCAGTACAGAATACTTGCTACTTTCAGACATGTGTGGTAGCTCAATTGCTTCCATTTCTAATTCATTCTATACATTTCCGTTGTTCATACTGCTTAGTCAATTAACTTAGTTTTGAGATGATCAAGGTGGCATTCAGAGTATGTATATAAAAGCTGCTTAAATTCCCTCATCAAGGATTTTTTTAGCTATGATGTCCAGTTTTTATTCTCTCTTCTTCTCACGTGTGCCATCAAAATATTTTCATACTGAGGTGCTGCATTAATGTCTTTAGGATACATCTGAGGGGGGCATTGCATTTAACTAATTAATATGGTTCTTAGTACTCATTTGCAGTTTCCTAGCTGAACACAACTAGTTAACACCATCTGTATCAGGTCAAAGTGCAGACCTGGGTCAACAACAGAGAGACTGATGAATTTGTTGGTGTTGGTGCTCGGTTTGGTCCCATAATAGAGGCAAAGGAGAAGCATGCCAACCGAACAACGCTGTTGTTAGCTGATCCATTCGATTGCTGCACCAGTCCCAGAGAGAAGGTTGCCTTAATGGAAATGATGGCTTAGCCAGCTCTTTGACATTCTTTTAATGTGTTCTACATTTCTACCTAATAATTGCTTGTTGCTCTATTAGGTTGCTGGAGATGTTTTGGTAGTGGAGAGGGGAAACTGTACGTTCACTACAAAAGCTAAGGTTGCTGAAGCTGCTGGTGCTTCTGCCATTATAATCATCAACAATATGCGGGGTATGCATTTTTTATGAAATTCCGTCATGGTTTCATGTAATGTTCTACACAATTTTTTTTCTGCTTGTGGTCTATGTTCGAATACCCATGTAAGTAGCAAATAAACCCTTTTTTTTTTATAAAGTTAAGTAGCAGATGAGGTGGGGGATTATCATCTAGAGATTTATATTACCATGCATATCCATTTTTATCACCACTACACTATATTTTGTTTACCCATGTGATGAAGATGGAAACCATTTTATGCCTATTTCTCTTTGTGTATTGTCCATAGTCATCTGTTTACAAGATTATGGTCATAAATCATTTGGTTCCTCTTTATCTAAGCATTTAACCTAATCATCTGGTTCCCATGCAGGCTCATTTCAGGCCTTGTTTTATTTATTACCTTTATCCATGTTTAGGACACTTGTTGTTCATGCTGCATGTGCGAAAACCGTCCATATATTCTTGTATATTATGAGCATATATGCAGTTCTTTGTCTTCTAAGTTGTGACACATACTGCTAATGTTAACACATGTTACTCATCAACTTGCAGAATTATATAAAATGGTATGTGATAGCAATGAAAAAGATCTAGATATTAATATACCTGCTGTTCTTCTGCCAAAAGACGCAGGTGCTGTTTTACAGCGGCATCTCACACATGGACAAGGTAAATACTTTATTTTTTATTTGCTGCTCCTTGTGATCATACGGTTGCAGTTCATTTTTCGTGTGGCCTCTTCATATTTACTTGTAAGTTGGTGTTTATTGTCAGCTAGCTAACTAGCATGCATTCTCTCTTTATTTATCAGTCCTGGTGCAGCTATACTCCCCAGATCGTCCTCTCGTTGATACGGCAGAGGTCTTTCTATGGCTTATGGCAGTTGGTACTATTCTTTGTGCATCATACTGGTCAGCATGGAGTGCCCGAGAAGCAGATATTGAGCAAGAGAAGCTTCTGAAGGTTCTAAACCCTCCTTATTCTTGGTCTTGTCTACTTGAAAAGAACTGACAGGTATGATACTCATATAGGATGGCCATGAGGTTCTACCCAACTCTGAGGCTGGAGGTTCTAGTGGTATGGTAGATATCAACATGGCATCAGCGCTGCTATTTGTTGTGATCGCATCATGCTTCTTGATAACGCTCTACAAGATGATGTCTCATTGGTTTGTGGAGCTTCTGGTGGTTATATTTTGCATAGGTGGTGTAGAGGTATGTATCGTTTCATCTCAATTTATATTATTATGTTTATTTTAGTCGTGTATTTGAAAGCCATATAGGATTTCATGACCTCTTAACTAATGAAATTATTGCAGACTTGCAGTGCTTTATGTGCTCCTTTTTAGTCGTCTCTCGGGGTTTCATCTCTAGCCTAGCCCAACTTGCTTGGGACTAAAGGCTTTGTTGTTGTTGTTGCAGTGCTTTATGTGCTCTCATAAACTGAATTTCCCAAAATTGTGAAGTGACTCAATTTGGAGAGGAATAGCGCTATGTGCTTGCAGCATAGGCCCTTGATTTGCTTTTCGTGACCTATTAATTGATGATATGATGGCAGTGTTTATGTGTTTTCATAAACTAAATTGCCCAAATTGTGAAGTGAATTGATTCAATTTGGAGTGAATAGTGCTAGATGGCTGCAGCTTAGGTGCTTGATTTGCTTTGGAAATTTATCTTCTACTTATGAGAGAATTGGAACGCATCAGTGTTTACCTGTTATTTCCAAATTGCACAAATAAGAAAATTTACCATTGAGCAAAATGTTTATGGTCTCTGTTGATATTCAAGTAAGACTCTTGATTTGCTTTGGACATTATCTTCTACTTCTCAGATAATTGGAACACTTCAGTGTTTTCCTGTTATTTTCAAATTTGCACATAAAAGAAAAATTACCATTGAGCAAAATGTTATGGTCTCTGTTGAATTCAAGTAAGACAGTGTTTACCTAATAGTATGAATCTTGATTTGTTCAATTCATACTTGTATTACTTTGCTGTTCCTCTATCTCTTGAGCTCCTTTTGATTATTTCTTCTTTTTTTTGAAGGGTCTTCAAACATGCCTGGTGGCCTTACTGTCAAGGTACGCAATGCTAGATTTCTTTGTACTATTCTGACTTTTTGAATCGAGATGCATTTTGCAGACTCTTTAGTGTTAGGCTTTACAACTACGGGAATCTTTTTAGTGTTAGTGACAAAATCATGTGATTTTCAGATGGTTCAAACCTGCTGCGGAATCATTTGTGAAAGTTCCCTTTTTTGGAGCTGTCTCGTACCTTACATTGGCAGTTTGCCCATTTTGCATCACATTTGCTGTTTTGTGGGGTGTCTATCGTCGAGTACCCTATGCATGGATTGGGCAAGATATTCTTGTAAGTTTAGTTTGCCTTTTAGATTCATCTTGTAGAGAATGTGCTGATTAATTTTTCTTTTTTTGGCCTTTAGGGTATTACGCTGATTATTACTGTCATCCAGATTGTTAGAATACCCAACCTCAAGGTAATTATTCTCTTGGTATGTTTTCCCTTCAATACAAAGGTTTGGTACTGATACTAGTTCTTGCGGTTCAATGTCAGGTGGGATCTGTCCTCCTGAGCTGTGCCTTCTTATATGACATTTTCTGGGTTTTTATCTCCAAGATGTGGTTCCACGAGAGTGTGATGATCGTTGTACGTACAAATGATATTTCTGAATTATGATGTTTATTGTTGTTATATATGCTGTACATCTGTTTATGCTTGGGATATACTTGTAGGTTGCACGTGGTGATAAGACTGATGAAGATGGTGTGCCCATGCTGTTAAAGATCCCAAGGATGTTTGACCCATGGGGTGGATACAGCATTATAGGCTTTGGTGATATCCTTCTTCCTGGCCTGTTGATTGCTTTTGCGTTGAGGTAATTATGGAAAAATCTTTCTACATTCATTCATCTGTAAGTACCAGTCAGTATGTCAGATGTTTGTTACTAGAGGCCGGATAAGGATTATCAGCTTTCCTCATACTTATCTGGCACTATTTATTGACTGAACTTATATTTCTCCCGTTCTCTTTAGGTATGATTGGGCTGCAAAGAAGACCCTGCAGTCGGGCTACTTTTTGTGGTCGATGGTGGCCTATGGTTCTGGTAGTATATCTTTAATCCCTAATCCCTAGTAGGTTGTATGTGTTGACCATTAGAATGGCCTAATATATCCTATATGTTGGCATGAACAATTTTCTAGAACTAATGACACACAATATTATGTTCTTGTTTCACCATTGTTTATCATGTGTGTCTGTGTTTTTACTTTTTCAGGTCTTCTAATTACATATGTTGCCTTGAACCTCATGGATGGCCATGGTCAGCCAGCTCTTCTTTACATTGTGCCTTTCACGATTTGTAAGTGATGTTTTGCACATGGTGATGAGTGTTACATATTCGTCTTATCCTGAACCTGTGTTAACAAATCAACAAATTGCTACAGGCACTTTCTTAGCACTTGGCATGAAAAGAGGTGAACTCAGAAACCTTTGGACAAGAGGACAACCAGAGAGAGTCTGTACGCATTCCCATTCATCCCAGGACCCCATCGTTCCAGAAAGCTTGTCGTCGTAAATAAGACTAACGTAATGGGCTTGGCCTTGGAGAATATAGCTGTTACCATTGTGCATAGTAATATTTTCCTTAACGTACCCTTAGTAGGCTCCGATACTGTAATCCTTATTGTAGTGTGATCCCTTACTGTATAGCAATGGAAGTATGCGGGAAATGTTGGATCTCCGCTAGTTGTTTCCCAGAACGTCATCTGACTACTTTAGACGAGTCTCGTGTGGATGCCAGGTTAACTGACTGCCTATTGCTCTTTGCTCTGGACCTGTTCTTTCTTTTACAAGGTGGACACGTGGCAAGATGCTAGTGGTTTTGTCGGTGCAGGTGATACATCAGTGAGCTATACATTTTTCTTTACACCACTATGCAAGTGCTGATGCATGAGACGATTCTTTTAAAGGCAGACATGTTAGTTCTTGTGCGCCTTTCTGAATTCTTTTTTGTGATGAGGTCGGAGTTTTTTCTTTTTTTTGGGGGGGGGGGGGTGCGGTTGGGGGGTGGCGCGGTGTGCGGCCAGCGATGAAGCGGCGGCGCTGTCCTCTCTGTTGTTTTTCTGTTCACGTTGATTGGTGTGCCTTTTGCCATCCACTGGTTGTGTTGTGCCTTTTCTGTTTACAAAGGCTAATGAATTTTTTGGCCATCTCTGTTGGCCGGTGCCTCTATGGATTCCGTCCATAATTTGCGTGACGTGGTGCTGTGCTGTCTCTTACTAGCAACTAAGGTGATTTCACCTTTTTTATCCAGCTAGCCTAGTGGCCGTTTGCCCCCATTCACCGGCTTTGCTATATGATATTACCATTTCATTACTGATTATCCAGTTTGCTACTGTTAAATAATCGAGTGGGGAAGTGTTTTCTGAAAGAGGCACAAATGCTACACAAACCAATTGACATGGCCGGTTTGTGACTATGATTGATCTAATATATAGGAGATTAAATAAGATAAGAATACCCAAGGCAGCCAGATGAGCTCTATCAGTTCATTTTCTTTAATAAACCCCTAACCCTATCAACTTATCACCATCTAAACTAGTATTCGCTAACAACAACCGATCAAACCACTGAATTGTCAGGTCTGTCACGCCATCAATGGACCTCTTGCGCGGATGAGGTGACAGGTCAGCAACAGGAAAATCCAGCTCCTCACGGGTCGAGTAAGAGTAAGACAGCGCTAATGAACACTGTCAGCCACTAATTAAGAAAACCCCCCGCTGCCGTCCTCAGCATCATCCACTGGTGGAGCAGTTGCCGCAAAAACAACGAGCAAAAAGCTAGTGTCATGACGCCAGAGGAGAAGGAAGCTGGAAGGCCTCCCACCATGGCTATAAAATGCTCCCCTCCTCACAGCTGGGCAGGGCCATCTCCGCTAGGGAATTAATCACCCATAATGGAGGGCAAGGACGAGGATGTTCGTCTTGGCGCGAACCGCTACTCTGAGCGGCAGCCGATCGGGACGGCTGCGCAGGGCGGCGGCGGCGACGAGAAGGACTACAAGGAGCCTCCCCCCGCGCCGCTGTTCGAGGCGGAGGAGGTCACGTCGTGGTCCTTCTACCGCGCTGGCATCGCCGAGTTCATGGCCACGTTCCTGTTCCTCTACATCAGCGTCCTGACGGTCATGGGCGTGAGCAAATCGCAGAGCAAGTGCAGCACGGTGGGCATTCAGGGCATCGCCTGGTCCTTCGGCGGCATGATCTTCGTCCTCGTCTACTGCACTGCGGGCATCTCCGGCGGCCACATCAACCCCGCGGTGACCTTCGGGCTGTTCCTGGCGCGGAAGCTGTCGCTCACGCGCGCGCTCTTCTACATGGTGATGCAGTGCCTGGGCGCCATCTGCGGCGCCGGCGTGGTCAAGGGGTTCCAGCAGGGGCTGTACATGGGCAACGGCGGCGGCGCCAACGCCGTGAACCCGGGCTACACCAAGGGCGACGGCCTGGGCGCCGAGATCGTCGGCACCTTCGTGCTCGTGTACACCGTCTTCTCTGCAACGGACGCCAAGCGCAGCGCGAGGGACTCGCACGTGCCCATCCTGGCGCCGCTCCCCATCGGGTTCGCCGTGTTCCTGGTGCACCTCGCCACCATCCCCATCACCGGCACCGGCATCAACCCCGCACGCAGCCTCGGCGCCGCCATCATCTACAACAGGTCCAGCGCGTGGAGCGACCACGTAAGTACTAGCAACTTGATCGCTTTTTTGTATATTGATTTCTTTGCATCGACCGATTGCTCACTCACTCACTCGCTAGTAGAACCGATAACTAGCTAGCTAGCTAGCTAACTAGTACCGTCACATGATGCTGATTGATGCATATATGCACCATGCAGTGGATCTTCTGGGTTGGCCCGTTCATCGGCGCGGCTCTGGCGGCCATATACCACGTGGTCATCATCAGGGCCATCCCCTTCAAGAGCCGTGACTGAGATTACCTATCATCAGGGGGAAGCTTATTAGTGACCAAGGTCCAATCACATGTCATGCATGCATGATGAGTCGACTTGGCTGTTTTACCTCCTGTAACTAATAATTACATACTACGTCTTTTCTGTAATGCGGAGGCCTGTTTCTTGTTGCGCCTTCATCAATCTTGCGGTTGTCAATTTTCTCTCATCGAATTTAATAGTGAAATAATCAAGCGTGTCTGTAAATTTATAGCTATGCTTTGCAGCAGTCATCAGTTTTATAGCTTGCGTGCCTTACTTCGTATGGGAATGAAATCTTCTATATTTATATAATCAAATCCGTCAGGGTCACAAGCTTGTATTTTCTCTCAACTCTCATGCTTCTAGTCACCTTAATTGTTTGGTCTGTCGGATGCAACATGGTGTATTTCTTCCAGCCATGATTTGCTACTATTCGGGCTCATTTGGGCTTTTAGGTTGTATTGGACAGGTGGTAGTGTGACTGCTTAGGTCCCATTTGGAATGCAAAAAAAAAAAAAAAAAATCATATTTTTTCTGTGAAAATGAATTATTCTTATGAAATTACCATATGATTTTTTTGTGAAATTCTTGAGTGGAGCTATGCCCGGAGACCATGTGCCTGCAAAGGATAGGTTAGTTAACCAGCAGCCATATACTTCCTCGAAAAGAGTTCTGTTAAAAACCCCGCGGCCATAAACTCTCTCGAGAAACAGCTCCTCCCTCTCTCCTTGTCATAATGCCATTGCAAACACTACATGACGGAGGAAATGTCATCGCCGTCCGAAACCGAAATGAACGGAGATCTCTCCTCGGTGGAGACCCGCCTGGCTATGATGGAGCTGGCCAACATGATCTCCATCCCCATGGCGCTCCCTGCCGTCATTTGCCTCGGCGTCCTTGAAGCAATCTGGGCCGTCGGACAAGACCAACAGCAGCGTGAGTAGTGAGGACGAGGGAGCGCTAGGAGGAGTTCCGGCAGCCGCTGGGTTCACCGGCTTCCAGGCCATATACGAATATACCTCGACCCTTTCTATGCCCGTCCTCGAGTACAACAAGTGACACCTCCTCATGTTTTCAAATTCTACAGTTGAACTGAATAACACATAATATTGCAGGAGTCATCGCTCAAATTAGAAACAATATGGGTACAAACTTTTGACAACAACGATGCAATTTCCACTGTTTGTAATTTGCGAGCTCAAGTATTACAATACAGAAAGATCAGTCAAGCGACTCAAATGGATCGAAGAGTTAAATTACAACCGTCACATATTTATGATTTCTTAAGTTACGACATGATCTGGAATCGCATGAACCGAGCATGCTTGCATTATTCCTCTTTCTTATCTTCTGCAGCAGCATGCGGTTCAACTAGGGGTTCTGATTCGCTTGCAGCCTGAACATGCAAAAGAAACAAGGACTTCTGAGATACTAATTGATAACCAATATGTTGATCCTGCACTAACTAATGGTAGGCTAGTGAGTTGATGTTCTGAAGTTTCAATGATAACACCAGGTAAATCAACGGCAAATGAGCAGCTGTTAAACTACCTATGAGTCTACTTCTGTCGTATCAAGATTCTACTTATGCTGTATCAAGAAAATGTACTGCAAGTCTAGCTCTATTAAAAAGAAAAGAAGGCAGGTGCAGGTGTTAGATTAGGTGCAGAGCAATAACATAGTCGCAAGGTTTGTTTAATTTTTATTATTCAATATAAAATCCCAAAAAACCATGAATAACCCACAAGCGAGACATACAAATTTGCAAGAAGTCACAGCATGAATATTTAGGCTTACTTCATCATTCTTTTTAGCTGCAGCTGCAGGCCTGTAAGGGCAAGCAGGTGGAACTCTTTGAGGTCTCCTGTATTCCCATCCAAATAGACGATACACCTTGCTCTGGAACAACATAACCAGTTTCCATCTTGTAAGTGACGAAATACCAGTAGAAAGCGTAAAATCATTTTCATATATGCTGAAATGTCCATTCAATGATTACTAAGTTTAACACGCAATCAGCAATGGTAGCAACGAAATAAGGAGATTGGCATGGATCAGACGGGATCTGAAAATATGTTTTGGCTGATAAGATTATTAAAGGCATGAGTGTAGGCTACATGAATGCATGGTGAGAGCTGACCGACAGCATTGAATCACTATCTTGAGAAGGTTCAGTAATTCCCACTCCCAGAATAATGAACAAAGTGACATCTTCCGTACCTATGAAAGCACGGCTTCCTTTTAGTGCCAGGAATTAGTTTAATTACTAGAAAAAGAAAATAAGCGTTGAGTTTTCACTTTTCAAACAGTGCAAAATCAAATCTTACTTCAGCAATAGAGTTATCAGCAATCAAAAGGGAAAATACATAACACAAAGCAGGTTCGGGATCACCACCGTGCTTGACACATGTAATCCTAGAGGAAGTCATGTTGTCACCGTTAACCTGCCATAAATTTAGCAGGTTCTATTCTTGCTATACGGCTTCACATAACGGGAAATTTGAGAAGCCGTGGATTGCTGTTATATGGTAATAAATCCTAGCAAGATAGTCGGAGGAAAGAGCTTTTGACCTCAGCTGCTTCGTACAAACGATCCACTAATTGGCGAATACTAGGTCTTCCCAAGACCTAGAGTACGTATCAATTAATCTAAATAAAACCAAAAGTCAACCAAATTGTGGTTCACTTCATCAGGGTACAAAGCTACAGATCAATTCCACCAGCATAGTCGCTCCCAAAATCGATGAGCATAATGACTCGATTGGAAGTAGCACGGCAAACAGGGATAGATACATCTTACTAGGGGAATGAAACAATTACATGGGGCGTAGATGAAGAAGAGAATACATACAAGTATGAGGTCGAAGAGGTAGGGGAGGGCGTTGATGAAGGGGATGAGGAAGAGGGGAATCAAGCACCCGACGCAAACCTGGTTGGTTCCGATTCAATTTCAATCAGAGCAATATAATTAGAGTCAGCTGAGGGGAATCTGAAGGCCAAGGAGCAGGTCAAGAAGGGCTGCCACCATGTCGTCCGATTGGGACTGCCGCGTTGTTGACTGCTTGCTCCGGCGGTCGTCCTCGTCGCCGATCTGGAGGGAGCGCGTGCGATTGCAAATGCCGCCTCTGTGGAGGGGACGAAGGAATGGATCGGGGAAAGAGGGAGGAGGAAGACTGACCCCACCACCCCCAGCTGCCTGCAGGCAATCGTGAGTCATGGAAGGGAACGCGTCCTCCTAATGGGCTGAGCCCATGAATGCATTTCTTCCTTATGGGCTTCTTTTGTTGGACAAGTGAGCCCAAGTTTAACTCATTTTCATATTTTAATCTAAGTATAAATTTTATACTTTATATGAAAACGTGCTGTCTGTCATCGTGTTGGTTTAATTTAGTGGAACATTATCCACAGCACTAAAAATAGTCTGTCGGTGCTGGTGCAGCGAGCGACCTGTGTGTTGGATTTGCAGATCGACATCGATGAGGAAACCGCGCGCATTTGATGAGGCCGGCCCGGACCCCGGAAGGTGCGGCGATCTGTTCGCAAGCTTGACCACCAATAATGGTGCTGCCGCAGATCAGCAGAGCCCTCGTCGTCTTCCTACTGCTACTAGGAGAGGATGACGCCGTTGAAGAAGAAGAAGAAGAAGAAGAA
>BCLH01000418.1:160885-178614 GCA_001602315.1 Zoysia pacifica
CCCAGGAGGAGGCGTCCCAGATGGAGCCGTACGCCCACATCGGACGTTGAGGGAAAGTAGCGGCGCTCCGGCGAGGGTACCGCCGGATCGGAACGTCGTCAACGTAGAACCTGCATATATTATGCCAATTAATTCCCATGCTAGTACTACTGCATCAGACACGAATCCACACGGGGGGTGGGGTTCGCTGCGTGAATGATTAGATTCTCTCGCGCGTTTGCTTGTCAGCAGCAAGCTACTTAGTACTAGCACGGCGTGCAATGCAAGCGTCAGTAAAAAGCCAGCAAGACGACATGGCGTGCTGCAGGGGTGCGTGTCTGTACGGCCTTGTGCGCCATTGCTGACCCACAGAACAAGCTCGACCGACATATATGGCATATTATTTGATTGCCCTACAACCAACAAGTAGTCTAGAACTGCTACTATTTCGGTAGGACTGGTGCTGCCATCACCGACGGTTCAGTCCTCTCGCATTACTTAGTACTGTAGTATCTTCATTATCAACTGCTGGACTGGAGGAGTACTTACACGATGTGCGTTGGGCCCCAGAGAATGGCGTAGCGGTTGGGTCGAACCAGCTGAGGTGGAACTTCACCTCCCGGCCGACGACGCGCCCGGGGCCGCCGTCGCCGCTGCCACGGACGTAGACGTTGGTCTGCAGAGTGTACGGCTGGCCCGGCGTCGTCCCCAGGAACTCCATGTCCACCTCGTCGTGGAAACCAGGGTGAGCCTCGCTGTTAGACAGCTGCATTGTTTTTTTGTTTGTTGGCATGAACATGATCCCAGAGGAAGAAGGAAAGAACGCAAGGTAGTATTACGAACATAGAACGCTGTGATTACGCCGGCGGTGTACCCCCGCTGCAGCTTGATGGAGGCGCCCAAGTACCCCGACCGGAACGACCGCCGCGACTTGAACCCGCTCCCGGAGCTGGAGTCCAGCCAGATGCTCACTTCGCCGTCCCCGCCGACGCGCTGGTGCGGGCCGCCCCACAGGTTGCGGAAGTCGCGGTAGAATGGACGAGGCTGGATCCGCGTGCTCGGGTAGAACCCTGGCGACGGCTGCGCCTCCACACGGCCGTTCAGCTGCAGCAGCAGCAGCGCCACCACCAGCAGAAGCCGAGCAGAGGAGGACGACGAATGAGTCATCGAATCGCTTTGCTGCAGTATCGGGCTTTTGTTTTTAATGAGAGGAACGAGAGGACTCACAGCATCTCTCGAGAATAAACAGGGACTTTGCTGCAGTATTGGGCCGAATTATGAAAATGTTATACGATTCGTTGAGTCAATGGGCCGAAATCAAACGCTTCACGCAATTGAAATCTGCAGTATTAGGAAACGCATGAACAGCTCCTGTTTGAGTTTGACATGTGTAAAGTCACAAAAAAAGGGCCTCCATGTTGATGCTTCATTGAAATCTGCTTCTTTTCTTTTCACCTGCAAAACATGCGTTCCCACATGATCTGAATCATTCCGGAATGGCATTTACTCTCTCTTCCAAGTTTGACGTGCTCTTTTTCTATTAGGACTCTCTCTGTTTTAAATTGACGTCGCTGTTGGCTTTTACGATGAACTTTAATTATTTCTCTTATTCAAAAAAATTTCTCGAATATGTAAAATTTTATGTTGTAATTCAAATAACTCTAATGATAAATCAAATTATATCAAAATATATAAATTTTTTTAATAAAACAAATGATTAAAGTTAAATTTATAAGTTAACGGTAACATCAAATAAAGAATTAAAGAAACAGAGGGAGTATGTGTTGAAGAACCGTATATATTCAGATAGGCTGCTCTCGTCGCATGATCTGACCTGATCAGTTTTGCGATGTTTCGTGCTTGCAACTGCATAAGCCTGTGATGGTGATGACGATGCGATCGAAAGAGCCCCTGCATCCAGGGTAACCAGATTTCACTTGAGACCAACCAGAACATGCTTCCGCCGCCCAGCAATAAGGTGGCTCGCTTCGCTCGCTCGCTCGCTCGCTCAAAAGACTTACAAGAAGTTTGCTTGCTTGTTTGCTTTCTCTGTCCTGTCATGCCTAACAAGTGACCTGACGAAATGCAATACTTGTAACAGGAAGACCCAGTTAATTAATCAGCAACTGTTATGCTAATAAAATGTGAGGATCGGAGCGGATTAGATACGATGGGCGGCAGATGCCATGCCCAGATCAATAGCTGTCAGAGCTGGAGCACTGCAAGTGCATGCCACGGAAAGTATATATTGCCCTTGTTGCCCTGCTGCTGCAGCTATCTACCTGGCACCGTCAGGGATAAAGAGCCAGGAGTAAGCAAGAAAATCTTGTGAGCGGCTTAGCAGAGCCAAGTCTAATTCCGATGATTAGACTTTGAGACCAGTTTATTAGCTTGGTGGTAGTAGCTTGCAAACAAAAGAAGCTCCGTCACCACGGAAAGAAGACCCATGTTGCATGGATCATGGATGACGCTTTGTTTGCCCAACTCCCTCCTCCTAGATTGCTTCCAATTCAGCTTTACAAGCCAAGCTACCTCTCAAAAGGAGTATATGCACTGGAGTATGTTGTTACTTGTCGACCACAGATCGACTGTGAATGCTTAAGTTTCTTTATTATAAATAAGTGAGTTCAATCCTATTTTTCAATAGTATTAATTTTGGAGATTCAAGGAAAAAGAAAAAAAGGAATAGCGGACCACCCACTTGATTTGGTTGAGAACAGTTGTGGCATGGCAATGTCACCTCTTTTCATCACATTTCAGGCAACGTCCGCCCCTCGCTAGTCACTCCCACGCATACACACTCCAAGCAAGTGGCCAAACTTTTCTCTTTCCAAGCAAATTAATTGATGAATTGGAATTTTAATTACATTCCATCTCCAGTCTAGTAATACACAGTGGTAGTATACATTTATATAAATGTCGTTAATTACTACAGTCTATATATGTTGCACCAAAGAATTGAAAGAATCAATTGTGTGTTACAGTTTCCTTGATATACTCAAGAATAAATTGCCAGGTGAGTAACTGATGGAGAAGAAAAAAGGAAAAGATCAACGATCAGTATCAATGGGGATGTCAATAATGGCAATCCACCAGTGCTGAGGCTGTCAGCATGAGGCCAGCCTTCTTGCCGTCGTTGAACTGCCCCAGGCCGAGCGCCACCGGCGGAAGCGACACGGCTTCCTCGACGTCGGACGGAGCCGGCAGGTTCAGGTCCAGCTCCAGGTTGATGCTCGCGCCGCTCCCTTCTTTCTTCGTGTCCATGGTCGTGATCGCGGTCACCGGCGCGTTCAGCGGCCTGTGGCGGCGCATGTGCCCGCCCAGCGCCTGTCCCGACGCGAACTCGGCGCCGCATATCGAGCACTCGTGTACCCGCAGCTTTTCGCCACCGCCGCTTCCGGCGGTGACATGGCTGTTAAGGCTAAGGGCGGTGGTAACGTCCGGGAAGACGGCGACGATGTCGATCCGAGGGGGAGGAATCGGCGGTGGCGACGCTGTCGTCATCGTCGCCGGCGACGGCTTATTGCTGATTGCGCTGGCTATCTCCTCCTGATCGCCGGCGGGGAGGCGCGGCTTCTTGTGGCTGGCGCGGTGGCCGCCGAGCGCCTGGAAGGTGGGGAAGCACTTGTTGCACGTCCTGCACTCGTACACGTAGAACCCGGCCTTGACGCCGTCCGCCGTGGTCGCCGCCTCCGTGTACTTCCGGCTCGTGTACCGCTCGCTCTTCACCGCCGGAGGCGGCGCCTGGCGCGGCACAACCGGTGGCTGTGGCTGAGGCGCCGACGCCGGCTTGGAGTCGACGACGGCCCCCGCGCCGCCCTGGGCGAGGAGGATGAGGCAGTGGGCCATGTCCTCCTCCTCGGTGGTCGTGCTCTCTGACGACGACGCAGACGACGCCGGCGGTAGGTGGCGCGGCCTCTTGGTGCGCTTGCGCTTCACGACGGCACCGGCGAGGGGCTGGTGCCTGTCCAGCTCGCCGGAGTGCTCCGTGGAGGACGTGGGCGCCAGCTTGCTCTCTCCCTCGGCTTGCATGTCGCGCGCGGAAGCAAGCAAGAAAGGTAGCGAGAGAAAGAGGAGAGGAGAGAGAGTGGGTCGACGCGTATGCTGTGTGTGGGGACTAGGGTGTAGCTTGGCTGCCTTTTTATTGGGAAGCAAGGAAGGAGTGGGGAGGGCGTTCTGATTCTGATTCTAGCTGCTGCTGCTATTCCACGCTTAGCTTGATCGATGGAAAGGATGGAAATTTCCTTTGGCTTATTAATCACAGCATCAAGTCTATTAAGCTAGAGAGAGAAATAAGAGATCGAGATGGCTCTCTTGGATCCAAGATTTATTGCTAGCTTAATCTGTTGCTGCCTGTTAGCTTGCAAACTCTCTCTCTCTCTCTCTCTCTCTCTCTTATAACCCTTGTGCTTGTGGAGGAGAAAGAAGCTAGAGAGAGAGAGAGAGAGAGAGAGAGAGAGAGAGAGAGAGATGTTTTCTTTGGCTGTTAATTACTGCTATTGTTAGAAGACAAGCTAGCCTGCCGGGGAAGCAAAAGTAACTGTGAACGTTGGTTAATTATATTGGTGGCCAAGGAAAGCGCACGCTGCGATATACTATGGTGAAGCAAGAATATTAGGAGGTGTGTTAAAGCTGCCTGCCTAATTCCTCTCCTAATATGACTTGTGGACAGTTCAAGGCCTCTATTCAGTCACTGATCAATTCCAGCTGCTAACCGAATGGGTGTGTAAAACATGTGTGCCAATTGATTCTATAGCCAGCCTTAATTTAGACATCTCCTAATGCTGGAGTCTGAGTGTGATGCCGGTCGATTATCTAGTGCTTTAGTATTATGCTTACTGATCAGGGGTTATTGGTGTACAACTCAGAAGCTCTTACATGTGTGCCAGCCAATTCTATTTACCTGGTGATTGGTGAAGAAGCAAGCAATGCGCTTCTGAAGCCACTCCTATGTGTTTGCCACTATATGTGGGGGGAGAGAAAGGGATCTTGGCAGCAGTGGTAACACTTCTCTAGCAGCAACAAGCTGGAGTATAAGCCAAGAGGGAAAGGATCAAACAAAGCTAAAAATATTCCCAGAATATATAGGAGCGATGCATTGTCCAAGATTCCTGGGGTGATAGTGTTACACTGCAAGGCTGGAACCACAGGAGGAAAAAAAAAAAATATTCCCAGACTATGCTTTTCATCAGCTCCATATATAGTGGCCATTTTAATTCTTCTGAATTGTTACATCTTCTGAATTTTCTGATACCCATGCAGCTCAAAATTGAATTAATCAACAGCAACAATTTCCAGTGGTGATCGTGATGCAGAGTTTCTCTCTGTTTCGAAAGTACTCACTGATAACGAACAGCTAGTTTGCTTGGCAGTTGGCAACTAAAAGTAGTAGGAGGAGGTGGGGCAGGCGTCTCTCTTCTCCGGTGTGGTGGCTGGCCTGTTGAGTTCAGCCACACAAAAAACATGCCTGCAATTTGATCGATCTCTCTCAGTGGTTGCTCCTTGCTGACGCATGCTTATAAATAGTAGCTTCTATGGTTCCTTCAAAAAGTAGCTTCTATGGCTAGCTACGCTGTCTCGATCAGATAGGTGTCTGTCATGGCCATCTTCAAAATTCATGGAGCGAGCCACACCTTAACCGGCCACTGAGTAATTATAAATGATGTTATATGTGACGTCAATTAGGACACAGTTCCTTCAAAATCTTTATTTTTTTCCTCCGAATGAAACCGAGCCATGCCGTGTTCATCACAATATCCATAACTCTGCTTACAAATACTATTATGTCATATGACAAGACAATAAGCGATCCACTAGTTGCGTGATTTGCGAGGATCGTGAGAAGTTGAAGAAGAAGCGATTGATGCGCTGTGACTTGTGAGAGACAAGTCAACGAAGAAGAGAAGAGGAGCATGATTCTTGACGTGAGGAACTGTTGTTTGTTGTGCGGGGCAACAACTCAAGAAGCAGCTGCTGCTCACACATATAGTCCCTCTTAGCTAGCTGCTTTGACAATGACAATAGTAATCATGAAAAAAGAAGAGAATTGTGGTTGGATGCCATCGTGGTGGGGGCAAGTAAGGCATCCATCCATTCCTCGGCAGCCGGCTAATCTCTTCTTTCTCTCTCTAATTAAGCCATATGCCATTAGCTAATTACTAAATCTCTCACTGATGCTTCCTTGCCATTCCCAAGTTCCCAACACACGAGACATGATACACTGGTCACTCTTTCAACTCACCTCTTGATTTTCTTTGCCATACATAGCAGTTGTGCACTAATCTAAAGAGATGAGCTTGCCATGATCCTGCCTATGATTAGCAATCAGCCAAGTTGTCCCTCATGTGGCGAGCCCTGGCTTTAAGGATCCTATTCAACATCAATTATTGATTTCTGCATCAGACCATCACACTAGAACATGCATCTGTAGCAGCCTGAATGTGATGATCATCAGTTGCGATTGAAAAACTGATTATAATGTATTAATTAAGGCACCATCCCTCCTCTAAGTCTACAATAAGAACCGCGATCCGATTAAGGAGCGCAGAATGTTACAAGAGTTGAATGTGTATGCTACTCCACTCGACAAATGAAGCTTTATCTGCAGATTTGGCCGGCCGATCCTATGCTTTGTCACTCAGTTACCCAAAAAAAAAAAAAAAGGGAACAGTTTGTGGTAGTGCCTTTAGCGTTGATCGTTGAGGGGCGTGGGCAGTGGGAAAATTGTGGATGGGATTACTGGAAGAGACGAACATGTGCCTGTTAGCTGAATCCTTCTGTCCCCTATTTGATTTTGATCATCCAACTGGAGGCTGGAGCTGCCTGCCTCAAATGGGATGAGTGAAGGAGTGGCCTAGTGGGACATTCGATCAGCATCCCTCTGATCCCATACACAGTACTGAGCAGTGAGATCAATACTCGATCCACAGGACTAGTACTCATGGATTAGTTAGTGAGTGGGTCACCACTATTCTCAAGTCATACCCAAATAATTATAATACGAGAGTGAGAAAGCGGAACGAGATGAGCTCAACAAAGACAATCAAGAGTGTGGAGAGATCCAGTTGACAATAAAGAGATCACAGCGACGACTCCATCCAGGATCATCCAGCAGCTAGCTGCGTATGGCTGTCCAGGCTTCTTCATGGTCGAGTGCATGTTGCCGATTAGTTCAACATGCCATGCGTCACCGGTTCCACTTCATCACCACATATATTCTAATCTATGGCTCTTCAAGCATTGATGCTTCAAGGAACTGCCCACATAGTGGTGACGCAAAATTTGAGAATGCTTCAATTGGAGATTGCCCAACCATGTACTCCTATATAATATTTTGCTCTAGTCAACTTACTATCTAGTAGCTCCTACAGATGAGACCTGCAGCTAACTAACTACAAATAAAGAAGCTTTATTTAAATCTTCATCCTCAAAATGAAGCTGACCATGTAACCACCAATAGGTACTGGACAAGTGTTCAGCAGATGTCAACTTCATCCTCAGTAAGAGAGAGAGGGAAAACTGAATCAACAGGGCAAGGGATAACTTTAAGGCAGGCAGCGATATCATATACTGGTGTGCTTTACTGTTAACTCCAAATCTCCCACCCAGTAAATAAAAGGACTATAATAAAAATAAATTTCTACTAGTATATCTGGATCTCCCAGTTCAGTTGTGGTTTTATCTACTTCGAACACTACTATAAAAGTACTTACTAGATCTCTCTACCTCAACAATGGGCCCCTGATTACGACATGAAATAAATAGCAGATCGATAATCTTCGCTCGATGACCAGCTTTTGAGTACTACCTTTTTTCTTTCTGGAAAGGTAGGATTGGGATTTTAGTTAAAACGACCATTCCATTACCCCTTTTGAGTACTACTACACAAGTTGTGAAGTTGGCTAGATAGATCATCCTGGTGCACGGACTACTTTCAGCTTGAACCTAAAAGACGCTTCCAAAATTAGCAGCTCATCTGTCCCTTTTCGTCGCACGCTTATCATATGCACGCCTTTTGTATTTAAAAAAGCCATCCAACAGAATGGAAAGAGAAAATTCGGCATGCCTTGTTACATTGAGGTTGAGGATTTTGTTGACACGCAGGGAATTCTTGATGAAACCACATTTATCCGGTCATATATAGTTTTCAACACAGCCTGTGCACGAGTTTTTCTGGCCACACATAAGAGTGAAGTGGCTGTGTGCCACTAGCCAGTAGCCGCTAGGGAAGTGATAAGTGGCAGAGAAGCAAGTGGTCTCAAGCCCTGAGCATCTAGATAGCAGGTCGCTGAGCAGCGAGCGAGTGAGTAGCATTGCAGCAAAGCAAAGGCGAAGGGACAGCAACAGGCAGAGGAACAAGTGCCAAGCAGAAGAAGCAGTGGTCTGGACTCTGGAGAGGATTGCTGTGGTTGGGAGCACAAGTTACACAACAAGTCCAGAGAGCGTTTCCTGAACGCGACTCTGCAACCAATCCAGAGTATCAGCATCTGTGTGCATTTTGTGCACTCAAAATAAAGCAGTCGCATATATGGCTTTCACTTGTTCGCTCACTCGTGGCCTCATACGCGCCTCGTGATCACCACCAACACCTTTACAATATACTCCAGTACAACCATAGGAGCGTTATTAAATTGATTTCGATAAGATAATACTCCGAGTTTACTGTTTTGCTTGTATCAATGGCATCAATTTGAGAGTGTCAGCTGCAACTATCTTTTTCGTTTCATTTATAACTTTTTCCTCTCAAGAGAAATTAAAGTTGAAGATCCCAAAGGCGTGAGCTAAAGTTTAAATTTGAGGATCCCAAAGACGCCGGCGGCCGTTTTCCTGGTGCCTAAACATTTTCTTGTGCCAAATGTTTATTTGGGGAAATTGTCCTTATTACAGTATCCTTATCTGATGACAACCATAGCATAATGCACATGGTATTACTACTAATCATTTGTCTTTCGCAGTCAAGAGCCATTATTTTTTAAACCCATTTGGTTTTTATTGTCAGACAGACATATTGCTTGTATATTCACGTCTTTATTGGACTGAATTGTTGCACATAACAGGCCTTATCCAGGGATGAGCTTTGGACTGAAAAACTGAACTGCGTGGCTTGCCCATTGGCTTCCTTTTTCAAAGCAAAGGGATTCTACCCCGCATGCCGTAAGAGTTTCCTTTTCGTGCCGGGTCAAAAAGCCTTGCTCGAGAATTAGCACGTAAAGATATACTAGTAAAACTCGTCACTGCACACCGGAGCATCAGTACAGGAAAAAATCGACAAGAGGCTGCACTCAAAAGTATACATAGTCAATAGAAAGAAAAAATGCCAAAAGAACAGCGACTAATCCTGCAAAGCAAGCCCCAAAACCTCGATTACAAATACCAATTCAGCGTCACCCTTTTGGCGTTTGGCGTCTACAAGTCCTGGCAGAACCAGTAACTTGTCAATGCATACCAACTCAGTACCCAAGGTCCTTCCATACAGCAGGTAGCACCATCTCCCATTATCACAATACAACATCAAAGTACATCATAATATGATATCTAGAGTTTCTAATACAACGAACATAGCAATAACTACAACTCTTCTCGCACCTACAAGGAAGTTAGCACACGCTGCGACCTCAGGAGGTAAGGGAGGAGATAATTTGTTCGAAGTCAAAGCCTGGCCTGGTCTTTGCTATCAAACCCAAGAACTACTCACGGATTGAGTTGATATCAATGTTAGATGATCTCGAGTCCATCTGCCTCATCATACCCTCTGGCCATTCGCTCAGTGGATGAGGTGGCATGTTGAGCTCGGGCATCGGCGTGGCAGGGGCTTCTTCATCACCAGCACTTGGTTCTTCATGTTCCATGTCTGCAGGCTCAGCATTCCCTTTATTTTTCTTTGAACCACCATACATGAAGCTTCCCACTATAACCTGCAGCAATGCAAAAGCATTGCGTGAGAAGTAACTCGAGCACAACAACATCATATTGAGATGAGAAACAACAATGCAACAGCAGAATCAAGACAAAGATGGTATACTGACACAAATTCACAATAGATTGGATGAGCTACCACAGAAAAATGGTATCACCTGAACCGTTCCAGCAGCTGTAAGGACTCCACCCACACTGCCACCAATAACTCTGTGGTCAGGACCACACAAAGCTATGCAAAGGCCTCCACTTCGGGTCCGTGAACCACCATCATCTAGCACCAAGTATGACCCAGAAAGGCATAGGATTTCAAATCGACCCTGCCAAAATCAATAGTAAATCATAAAGGTGTTAAAAGTCTTTTTGCAGGGAAATCATAAATTCACAGCACAGATAACAATTGGAGCAAAACTGTGCACACGGATTCTTCATAGATGAAACACAAGATAAGTTCACTTTTCTCTATGACAGCAATGGTGTGGCTGATGCTGAGCAAATACTTTTGTGCTATTTGAATAATGGGCAATCTTTTATCTTCAGACATATCACACATGCAATTAGTAATTTAGTGAACTGGTAACCAACATTAAGGTACCTCATAGGTAACCACACCACCAGAGTCTGAGTCCTGATGAAGGGTTGCAGTGGAGACAGCTCCAGTTGCTGAAATGATGCATACTGCCCTTGGGCCTTGTTGTGAAAAGGCCATTATCCTGGCTGCCACATCCTGCACACACAGGAAATAAAGCTATGATCCAAAGCAAATGGACAAATACGACAATAATAAGAGTTATTCATGATTCCTGAATCAGAAAGATTATGAAGCTTCTAATTCTGCTTTTTGAGTAGTCAAGGTTGTACCAAAGCTAACTGTGGCTCTGTGGCAACCAGGTAGCTACATTAATAAACAAAAATGGAATGTTCAGAGGTAAACCACATAGTTGAATTAAGCTATAACTAGGGTTTCTTAAAAGCACATAGTCCATAACCTTGTAACTTCCATAAGTTTATTAAAAAAATAAAAATAAAAACATATTGATTGCCAGGTATGGAATTTATCACAAATTTTCCAACGTCAACCACAAAATTCTTGATTTTTAGCTAAAAAAAAATATGTGCAGCTTGATGAATAATGGCACAATAATAGTAATAGAAGCCACAAAACACCACCAGTGAAATCAAATACAATCAATTGTTTATGTGATCAATAAGAAGATATCATTACATTAGTCATAGGTCCACCCATGCATTTGTCATGAATTTAGATAACTTCAGCTATCAGATCTATTTCACTACACCAGGAAATGGATTGTATATGTGCAATGGATGAAACAGAAAGCATTCAGATGTAATTTATAGTATCACATACTGACAATAATCATTCATGGCATTAAGCAAACAACGATGCCACCAAGCAATAAAATGACATGCAATCAGCAAAATGTGCAATAACACTTTCAGAATAAGTAAACATGATCTACCAATCATCCTAAATTACCTCTCCTGGTGAAATAAGAATCACATGAGGAGTGAAGCCAGTTCCAACGGAGCCAAGAAACCACTTTCCTAAAGAAAACAAAATAGAACTTCATTAGGTAACAAAGATAACAAAATCTTCAACTCATGAATTTAAAACTAAGTCCAAAATTTCCGTTACATTGTACAATAGACAATGTGGCTGGAGTCAAGTAGGTATGACAAACCTAATAGGCAGACACAGCATATTCATAACTATGAAGCATTTCTATCATAAAAGTTCATAGCATCAGTAGCTACATTGTTATGAAGATTGAAACATGCCCATAATTGCCAAGCACAACATTTCTATCATACAAGTTGTTGTTGTTGCAGTAATAGAACAAACGGAGCACATAAATCACATGGGAGTACTATCATAATTGATGAATCAATTTGATTCCTCAAAAAAAAAAAAAAAAGAATGAATCAATTACCATAGTTCATCAGATAGATATGTTACGAGAGAAATTACAAGGAAGCAGGAGCTCACCAAGCGAAGCCAATTGTTGCATCTTCCCAGACCCAGGTGGTCGCCCTCTGCCACGTTTCTCAGATGGGGCAGCAGACCCAGAGCCCCCTGAGCCTCCTGAACTTGGTGTGGTGACCATGGTACCCATCCCAGAGTTGGATGAGTGTGGTGTTGACGTTGGGGATGATGAGAGCCCAAGGGTCACCACCCCATCAGGCTTATACTTCCTCGGCCTGCCCCGCTTCTTCTTCCCCTGCTCACTGTGGCCAACGCCACTCCCCTGATCCCCTTTAACATCAGCAGACACGGCCAGACCCATGCCAATGTCCATGGCACCACCACCGCCGCCACCAGCGCTTTGCTGCGCCACAGGGGTTGAGGCCTCAACATGGTGGTATCCCTGCCCAATGTGAGCAGCCCCAACGTGCGGGGTATGGAATGCGTACCCCGCAGAGACCGCATCAAGCTGCTGCCGGTATCCGCCCGGTGGCGGGCCGTGGAGCCCCGGCGAGTGGCCGGCGACACCCGGGCCTCCTATGCCCCGGTGCTGCGCGTAGAAGGAAGAGAAGTTGGGCCCCGACGCCACTGTGGACTCCCTTCCGTCCATTCATGGAACCAAAGGAGCTCGCCAAGTATCCTAGTGCAAGAAACGGCACCAAAGGTGGCAACTTTTCTTGGGTATTTGGGATCAGATGATGCTCCTCTAGAAAACCATTGGGGGACCGAATGGATTCCAGAATCTCACTCTCGAGACGAACTTTCCGCCCAAAAATAATAATAAAAAAAAAACCCGTCCCTATTCTTTCGCGTGGGACGAGGCAAGATCAGATCGAACGACGTGAGGTTTCGAGAAAGCGGTGGAATTTCCACGAACTGGAGGAATGAAAACGAGAAAGGAATGGGGGGAAAAAAATCTGATCTTTACATGAAATGGCAAGGAATAAGAGGAAAGGATTGGCGTGAGGTTTACGCCTCTGAGATGAAGGCAGCGGCGCCAGAGGCTCGGGTAGCTGGTGGCTGGGATCTGCTTGGCGGCGGGCAAGAGGGGAGCGATCCGATCGAAATGGCGACGGGGAAAATGGGGGCGCTAAAACCCTCCCTGGGGGTGGGGGGGGGGGGGGGGGGGGGGGGGGGGGATCACAGCGGAGGGGAGGGGACGAGCCGAAGAAGAGGAAGAGCGAGCATGTATGGCGTATGTGCTCCATGTACTGTAAGAGAGGGTGGCGGCAGACGCAAGGATTGTCTGCGAACGACACATCTCTGCGAACCGCATGTGGCTTGAAACATCTTCCCTCGGTGCCACCACAGAAGATCCTAGCTTTGACCGGGTACGGAGACACGAGACAACACATCGTTCGTCGACGCGTAAGCTCGGATGATGCCAACTGGGTTGATTGAGAGGTAAAGCCAGTTCTTGCACTGGAGCAGGAAAATTCGTAAGCGACTGGCATGATATCACCTCGACTTTATTATAGCTCGTACTTCCTCCGTGCCACTTGACACATGACGTTTTTGATTTTACTATTCGTTTTATTTAAAATTTTATGAAAATACTATTTATTTTATGATAAAATAATTTATTATTAAAGAGACTTAAACTTGATTTATTTATTTTTGTAAATTTTTTAAATAAAACGAATGAAAAAAAAATTGATTTAAAAAAATCAAAGACAGAGCGAGTACTAAGGCCAATAAGACGTTGGTGATCACATCGACATCACGAACTAGCAGTCCTTCCAAGAGGTTCCAGTTGAGTACAGCTTGAAGCTGACCATGTGCTTAATTGGAACTATGTGCGGTTGTTCAGGAGATTAACAGCAAAACAATGGGCAACAGGACAATCGATTAGCCCCAGCACGCACCACAAACTTCACCAGTGTGGCACTCGCACTTCACAAAAGAAGTTTTTTTTTTCCCATCATCAATCTGACTGAAAGACGTCTGAGATGACAACTACTGTAGTGAGAAGAATATTTAACCATCAGCTGTCAGCATCGGTCGATGCGCAGGCAAGAAAAGCATTCCATGATTCTCTAAGATCCACACAACAACACAGGGAACTGACATGCAAACGCTGTTGCATCCAAAAACAGCATCGTAGCAAAATGCTATTATAGGAACAGGAAAGGATTACAGAGATACTCTCTATTTTTTTTAATTGAATGATTGACTTTTAAATTTAATTTTAATCATTTGTTTTATTAAAAAATTTTTGATAAATTTTATAAATTTTGGTATAATTTGATTTATTATTAAAGTTATCTAAGTCACAATTAAAAATTTTACACATTCAAACAAATTTTTTAAATAAAACAAATAGTCAAAATTGATTGTAAAAACCAACAGCGACATCAATTTAAAAACAGATAAAGTATATCAATAAAAAAAAAAGGGGTAACATCCGAGCTTTGTTCGGTAAATCAACTTCAGTTGAGCTCATCGGCCAATGAACAGCAGATTACATGAAGCAGAGCTTATCCAATCACTTGTCCACCTCCATGGCTTGTGCAGCTTTGGCTTTAGCTAAAGCTGAAAGTTTAGTCTTCACCTTTTTCTTGCCAACCTTAAATTTACCACCCTTTCTTTTCATTTCACCACCATCAATCTGAGAAAAAAAAAATTAGTTTTGATCGTACGATATTGTTAAGAGAGTGCTATCAAGAACAACAGTTGCAGTCTCAGAAGTGAGCATCTTACAAGTAATGTTTCACTAAGGGATTACAAGTAATGTTTCACTAAGGGAAGGATAAACATTAGTATGCGCAGAATATCAAATGACACGTACGGATCAAGGATAACCAAGCAACCAGAATGAAGAAGAAAGTCAAAATTGCGACTACAACAACCTAGAAGTAGCTCAAAATCAAAGCAGCTATACATGATTCCAGAAGCCAGTCATGTATTGGGTAATGATCACTGGATGTCGCATTTTCATGAGACGAGTCCTAATTCCTATATGTGCAATGCAAGCACAGACTCACACCCAAAGTCGTAACTCTATTGACGCGGACAAATGATTTAGGAGTTTTTTTTTCCCCCCACAGGACGGTAAGGTGTTGTTACCTTCATCTTGGATTTCTTGGCTTGCAGCTTCTTGGCCTGCTTCTCCTTGGCCTCCTTCTCCCCTGCGCCCGCGCCACCACCAAATCAGACCAAAAAAAAAAATTACTCCGGCACACGTAACCAACAAAACAATCACTGAGAGGTTCGGAAAGGGAGAAAGAGGCGGGTTCATACTTTTGAGGTCGAACTCGTGCTGCTTCTTCCTCTTGGCGAGGTTGTTCTTCTTCGACATCTTCCCTTGCCGCCAGCCGCCGAGACAGACAACACAACTGGCAAGGAGGAGGAGCGAGCAAACCCTAGTTAGCGAAGCGAGCAAACGCTACCTGCTGGATTTGGGATTTGGGTCGGTTCGCCAGAAAAGGGGCCGCCTAGTAAACTACTGGGCTATCAGGCCCAATCGTTGACAGCCCAATAACCTGCTCTCGGCCTGCTCAAGTCAAGTGCCTGGACTGCTTCTTCTCTAGAGCAGCCCAGAAGACAGCGACTTGGAGAGAAAAACGACGACATCCTCCCCACCCCACCCCGGGAAAAAAGAAAAAAAAAGAAAATCGGCGACGTGGGAGACCGCACCTGGCCGGTTCACGCCACGTGCTCTGGCCGACATCCATGGAGGCCGGCAGGTAGGTCAATCATGAGGACACGTGGCGCATACTGGGGATGACGTGTGCGCCATCATGCGATGCAGCAAGGATTAACTAGTACGGAGTACAAATCAGGCCTGCCTGCCTGTGTTTAGTCGTGATTGCTCGCGCGTTCTACCCTAAAGCCGAGGAAAAGCTTGCGACGCGTAAGCTCCGTCACTCCCACTGAGCTTCTGCAACCTTCTCTTCTAAAAGGAGCAGGAGGTTACTCCTACCTGTCTGTGCGCGGCGAGATGGCAGAGTCTCATCAGGAGCCGACGAAGGGGGACATGGTCGTGGCGCCGCCGGCCGGTGGCGCCGCAGGCGATGTCGGTGGAGCAGCCCCCAAGCGTAAGAGTTTTAGAGTTGTGTTTGTTTCAGGCATTCTTCTTTGATCAGCTTCTCCAGTCCCTTGCATCGCATCCTTCTTTTTCCGTCACACAACTAACAACTTTGAGCAGCAGAGCGATCGAGATGCGCAAATTAATACTTGTGTGTTCCCTGCAGACGGACCTCCAGTGCCACCAGTAGAGAATGCTGCAGTTGGACCTCCGGTGCCGGCTGACAGAGGTATCCCCGGACAAGTTTCAGTCAAAAGGGCTGCTGCTGTGACTCTGAATCTTCCTTCCACTAGCTAGCGCTCCTAGGTTGAACTGAACTGAAAGTACACAGAAAACTCTTTGCAGATGCAGTGCTCGCAAAGGTGGAGATGGACAGGAAGCTGTCGATGATCAAGGCACGGGAGGAAAGCGAGAAGAGCAAGGCCGAAAACAAGTAATAATATATTATGCTCGTTGATTCCGTTCCAAGATGCTGATACAAGTAATATGTTGCTTGTATGTACTCCATATGGCACACAGGGCACACAAGAAGATGTCAACAATCCTGGCATGGGAGAACTCAAAGAAGGCAGCGGTGGAAGCAAAGCTGCGAACCCGGGAGGTTGGTCTTCCATCATTGCATTGCATTGCACACACTATATATGCTGGTGACTGGACCGGATGCTAACCAGACAGAGCCTTGTGTTTGCTGTGAATGGCAGGAGAAGCTGGAAAAGAAGAAGGCGGAGCACGCAGAGAAGATGAGGAACCAGATCGCAGCAGTCCACAAGGAGGCAGAAGAGAAGCGGGCATCCGTGGAGGCCAAGCGCCGCGAGGAAATCCTCAAGTCCGAGGAGACGGCGGCCAGGCACCGATCCAAAGGGACCACTCCGGCCAACAAGTTCCTTGGCTGTTTCTAGTACTTGTGTAGCGTCCTGTTCTTCTTGCCCATCCTGCTCCTGAATGGGATGGCCTATCATATGGTGGAACTTGCAGTTCTGGGCTTGTTTACTTGTCAATGATGTTCCGGTTATTCTGCGCTTATGGTGTGTATTTTCACTGTTTTTAGCTAAAATTGTAAATTCTGGTACATGCTGCGGTGAGCGTGTAATTGTGTGTTGCAGTCAATGAATGTATTTTTAACTAGTAGTTCCAATACCACCAGTTGTATGCATATGCCACTTTTTCCAGGTGCGAAATGAATATAGTTTACGCATCCATGATCAGAATCTTTGTACACTAGTACTATGAATCAAGGCACAGTGAAAAACAGAAACAAACAGCACTAGTACAACATGTTCAGCTGAGGAAAAAAATTGACTTCACCGTTTATTTCCTTATTCGGATACCAGGGACATCCTTCAGCCCCATTTTTAGGGCTGTTTTCCTGTACAAGGCTGGAGGTTTCTGCAAACCAATTGAAGCCCCAAATCGGTTTGCTAGGTCAACAAGCATGGTTTTGTCTCTGCCTACATCTGCGATTGAGTTGTAATACCCAAGCCATGCATGGTATGCTGCTTCTTTGATGCTCATATCCACGATCTTTATCGAATCATCAACCTGCATCGTAAAAACATAAATGGCACATTAGGAAATGCACCCAATTCATTAATATTGTAATAAAAACAAGCCCAGCGAACCTTCTCTTTCATTTCCTGATTAATTTCTGGCGCTTGATCCATCTCCACAGGGAGATCACTTATCTCATTCAAGAAATACTCTTCCCATGGAGCGATCAAAAGAATTCCTCTGCCGAATTTTCCCTCTCTCCCTGTCCTTCCAAGCCGGTGTATATAGTGCTCTCTACCTGGAGGAGCACCAACCTAACCAAACAACCATGTAAGT
>BCLH01000419.1:8731-24237 GCA_001602315.1 Zoysia pacifica
AATTTGCCACTAAAAACATCTACCCATATTTCATCTCATGAAAAAGTTATTCGCAACGGGAGGATCGAAAAGATTTTTATAATAAAATGTTATATATTTTTTCAAATCAGCATCTCCTTCAATCATGTGACTCTCATGTTGTAACTGGATGATGATCAAAATGAAGGCTGGAGTACTTGGGATTGATGGAGATTCGGTTTTAAAATGTTTAACTTTTAACATTAATTTCAATTATTTATCTTATTTAGAAAAATATGATAAATATTATATTTTTTATAATTGTGTTTATCGTTAGTGGTATTTGAAGCTAATAATTTTATATAATTTAAATATTTTTTAGACAAAGAGAATGACTAAAGTTATATTATAAGTCAATAGTTTCAAAATATTAAAACTGTAAGAGTATTAAGTACGGAAAGAGAAATCATTTTTTTTTACTTCTATATATCATGTTTGATATTTGTCTTATTAAAATATCTTGTGTAATTCATTTTTTTATATAGTCTAATATATCACTATTTGAGATGTTTTGTCAAGTATACATAAGAAAAAAAAATAGTTCTTTTTTAAAGTAGATTTCGCGAAAACAAGAAAAAAAAATTATCCCATACGCTGACACTGACAAGCTGACATCTCCGCCCGAACGCCCCTCCCTGCCGCTCCCGCCGCCGCCGCCATAAAAACCAAAACCCTAAACTCACCTCTTCATCTTCGTTCCCCCCTCACCCTTCCCCGCCCGAGGAGCGACCGCCGCCACCATGCCGAAGCACTATCGCCCTGCGGTGATTCTCCGCTCCCCTTCCTCCTTCGTTGGTCTTATATCTGTGGTCCGGGGAGCTTCTTAGATGCTGTTCTTTATTATGATTTAGGGCAAAAAGAAGGAGGGGAATGCGGCTAAGTACATCACAAGGACCAAGGCGGTGCATTACCTTCAGATTAGCCTCGCGACATTCAGGTCCCTTTTCTATCTTCTGGTTAATAATGTTTACTGCTGAATTGTCGTTGTTTAGATCATTTTGGATGAACTCCTGGTGATTCTGATATCAGTTAGTTGTGTTGAAACTCGGAAAATTTCACTTTTTATACAATTATATTTTTTATTAAGATAGTCCTGTTAGCTCTTGTCGTGAGGAGATGTGTGCTAATGGAGTCACTGTGTCATGTACTGCTAATGTGCCATGAGTAACTTGAGGTAGAAGTCTGGATAACCAAAATCTGAAAAAAACCATAACGAAATTTTCCTACTATTACAGGAAGCTATGCATACTCAAGGGGGTATTTCCACGGCAACCGAAGAAGAAGGTAGAAGGGAACCACAAGACCTACTACCATATGAAAGACATTGCCTTCCTGCTTCATGACCCTTTGATTGAGAAGTTCAGGTACCATTTTTTTTATTTTTATTTTAAATGGTTTCTGTGTTGTGGTTCATACTGTATCAGAAGAAGTACTGTCTTTGAGAGTATGCGTTTTTGCTTATTTCTCTGCACACTGCTAAGGGAGTATAATATTCTATGAACACTTCGATATACATGCATAACCTGAAAAGGTTGTTATGTTACCTAACGACCCAGTGATAGGTGTCTGACATTCATTGTTTAGATGGTTGGTTTTACAAAATATGGCTTTTTCACTAAATTGACTTAGCCGCTAACTCTAACTGTAGGGAACTTGTTTTTTTAGATTAAGACAAACTGATGGCCAATGTTAAATAGTTTGATTGACTGGAATCCCAAAGACTTATTGGATTGTGGGGAGTACTGTTTAACTCATGTTGAAACATGTTATTGGCCACTTGCCTGTTTGTGCTTTATATCTTCGTGTATGTTTCCTATGTTGACAGTGATTAGAATCTTTTGTTTTGCCTATGTTCTATCTACTTGTTTCCTAATGTTAATCCTGTTACATTTGATGCCAGGGAAATAAAAGTCCACAGGAAGAAGGTTAAAAAGGCTATTGCTAAGAAAAACAAGGATCTTGCAGAAAGGCTAATGAATCGGCCACCAAATTACAAGCTCGATAGACTTATCATTGAAAGGTACCAAGTGAATTAGAAAACACCCTTCAGAATTTCATATACTCTCCATCTTACCATGACCATTATTTTATTTTATTTTATGAATAGATATCCAACTTTTGTTGATGCTATTCGGGATTTGGATGATTGCCTTACAATGGTGCATCTGTTTGCGGCATTACCTGCAGTTGATGGTGAACGTGTTGAAGTGAAGCGAATCCATAACTGCCGCAGGTATACTTTTGTTTAATTATACGGCATTTTCTCTCTCTCTCAGTTTGAGGCACATGGTAATACAAAAAAGCTCCATTCATGGTCTATAGTTATCTTAGGGTGGGCTACATGATCAAGCCTAAATAGTTCATATATTATGTCACTATAATGTGTCCATGCATCTTGCCTAGATTTATGTGCAGCAATTTTAAGTGCTGAAAATTAATCTTGCTTTCAATAGCCATTGAATACTATGTTGATATCCAAATCGATTCTTTTTCCCCCATCCTGTGAACTTGCATTAATTCTGCAAATCTGTTGAGATGTAGGTTGCGGCGTAAATGGTTGCTGTGGGAGGTGAGAGGCTGGGGCTTGAACAACCAGCAGCGGGGAGGCAGCGCCGTGCTGGCCAGCACCAAACAGATGGGAACTGGGCTGTGGGCACAGAGAGAGAGAGAGAGAGAGTGGGAGAGATTGAATCTAGTGTCCAGCTTAATTATACTCAACCAAACGTTTAGGCTTTATAGCCCAAATCCTAATCCATTTGGTCTCCTAAGGGCACTCCCAATGATGCATTAACAGTAGTTTCTATCCCTCTTAATTAGCTTGCTACATCACCATTTTGCTTATGTGGCAAAGGAGTTAATTGAGAAAGAGAATGAAAGATGAAGAAACCATTTCTACACCAAGAAACTACCTCTTCACTAAAACCAAAGTACTAAGAAACTACAAAATATCTGTGAAAAAAAGCGTTTGTAGGCGCTTGCTTCCGCGCGATTCCGCGTTGAGCGGAGCAGCACAGCTCCGCTTCGGGCCATAAGCACTCACTACGCGCTCCCATCCGTCGCCACCCCTGTCCGGCGAGACCTCGGTCGGGTGTGGCCTCCTTCCGGCGAACCCTCGGTCCGGCGCGGAGATCCGTCCTTCGCGGCAACGCCCCCAATCCGCAGAGGGAGAAAGAGAGGAAGTGGCAGCTGCTCCCTGTCCTCTAGGGGGGGAGAGAGAGAGAGAGAGAGAGAGAGAGAGAGAGAGAGAGAGAGAGAAGGGGAGGGGAGAGGCGGCTGGTGACTGGTGGCCTGGGCACGATAGAGATCCCAGCCAGACTTCAGCTTATATATAGTCTAGGGTTAGATAATGGGCTACGGGCCTTTAAAGCCCAGCTTGACAGGTTAAAGACCTTTAGAGCCCAGTCCAATAATTGTTGTGTTTTTTTCCTTTTCCTTTTGCATTTTAACTCCATTTTGCTGAATATTATGTATAAAATTTTACTGCTTAGCAAAACGCTTAGGCACGCCTAAGCACGCTTAGGCGCTAGGCGGTGGGTTACCGCTCGCCTAGCGCTTAGCACCTATTTTTCCATGGAAAAATATGCATTGGGAGGATTCTAGTAGTTTCTATGACACAATTTTCTCTTCTAAAATATATAAGAGATCATTAAATTTTAATCCATATAGAAACCACTATAGAAACTATGCATTGGAGAGGATTGAGTCTTAATCCATATAGAAACCACTATAGAAACTATGCATTGGAGAGGATTGAGTCTAAAAGACAATTTATTACTCTTAGAAACTATCTATGGAAACTTGCATTGGGAGTGCCCTAAGTAGTAGGAACTAACAATTGACTAGGCAGCTGATTACCATGGGGCGCTTCTTATCCATGCTCCACTTCCTGTGCTAGTATACTTTGCTGACCATAACAAAATCACTAATGTATGATGCTTGAAAGTTCAAATTGAAATCCTTCCCTAGTTCTATGAGTGGAAACTGCAATGAATAGCTGATGCTTAGATTATTCAATATTTATTATTAGAAGTGGCAGCTGCAACTTTTATATATGGAGAGATATTTTGTAGGTTAAGCCATCAATGGCAAGCATACATATCCCGAACTCACTCTCTGAGGAAGACATTTATTTCTGTGAAGGGGATATATTACCAGGTAACTACATGCAGTGCACTTTGTTTTATCAATTTGCCCTTGGATGTTTTGTATGTTATAATGAAAGTTTCTGATGACTATGTAATGCAGGCTGAAGTTCAAGGACAAAAGGTCACCTGGCTTACCCCGCATGCTCTTCAACAAGTATTAACCGATGATGTTGATTTCAATGTGATGCTTACTTTTTTGGAATTTTATGAGGTAAAAATATGAACTAGTTTTTGTTTTTGTATATTTCATGCATTAAGCAATATGTTTCAGCCTGTTGGTCTAGCTATTGATACAGAAGAATTTGATCTGAAACCTGAGTTTTGGATATTTACTTCGTTTGTTTAAGTTAGGATTGTTATTGGCAAATTGCACTATGTTTGCTGGTTGATCTATACTGCCTTTTTAACTTGTAATCAAGTTAGAATGTTAATTTCTGTTATAGAAGTTTCATATGCCATATCACAAGTAGGGAAATAGCATTATTTTGTTCTACTTGCAATAACGTTGTGGCGTTGTTGAGCAACTTATCCTAGATCTTTTTAAAGCATCCAGGAACATGGTGCCAGTATTACATGGTTTTATGCTGTTATTTACTATTGCTGTTTTGGTTGCACATTTTTATTGGCTATCGACACTCTACCTTTTGACATTTTCACTAATGCCACTTGGAAGATCGATCACCTGCTATTGGCAAAAGCTGCCAACTTTTTAACACAACTATTTGTATTATCTGTTTCACTTTTCTGACGGGCCTGTCCTGCCTGCAGACCCTTCTTGGATTTGTTAATTTCAAGCTTTACCATTCAATAAAGGTGAACTATCCTCCTATTTTGGATCCTCGTTTGGAAGCTTTAGCAGCTGGTATGTACTGGTTATTGTTATTAGGAATAATTGTTTGTTTTTCTAGATAGGTGAACTGTTTTAATGTTCTTTCTTCTCTTAAGGTTCCAAGGGCTTTTCTTTTTCTGATACTTCATGTTATATCTGTTCCAGAGCTGTATGCATTGTGCCGATACATGACTGCTGGCTCTGGAAGAGCGATTGAAAATTATGAATCTGAGGTAGTAATTAAGGAAAAAGCGGATGAAAATAATAAAGCAAGCACAAAAGCAGATGAAAAGGGCAAAGCAAGTCCAGAAACAGATGAAAACAACAAGGAAAGCCCAGAATTAGATAAAAATACTGAGGAAAAATCAAAAGCAAATGGAAATAACATAGAAAGGTCAAAAATAGATGAGTCTGAACTCAGATTGGCACAGCTTCAACATCAGCTCCCAGCTAATGAACCTGGTGCACTGATGCATCTAATAGAAGAATCAACTACTGATGATGCGGACAACGAGGAGACTAAACAGTGCAAAAATTTATTTAAGAGCTTGAAGTTCTATTTGAGTCGGGAGGTAGATTATTTTCCTTGCGTTAAAACCCAAAATATATTCTGGTGTCAGATCAATTGAGTGCATTAAGTTGCATGATTCTGTTGTTCACTTTCAGGTACCTAGGGAGTCCCTGTTATTTATTATTCCAGCATTTGGAGGAACTGTTTCATGGGAAGGAGAAGGAGCTCCATTTAACGAAAAAGATGAAGACATCACTCATCAGGTTGGTTTTGTTCGTCATATCAAGAAAATGAAAAACACAGAAATGAAGTCAAATTTGAAATGGTCTGTTGCAGCTTTATTTGGTGCGTACCACTTATTATAAGGCATTGAAAAAATATGACTTTGCTGTCAGTCTACCACTAATTATAATGCGTACCTTCTAGAATCTACATTATCTGTTGAACTTGATTTTTTTTATTGCACTGTTTATTTAAGTTACTAAGCTGTTTGATGTTTTTTTATTCAAAAATGTATTTACAGTGGTGTATCACATATGTCATAGTGCAGATAGTTGATAGGCCAACACAAAGCCATGTTTTCCTTTCTAGGGAGTATGTGCAACCACAATGGGTATTTGATTGCGTCAATGCTCGCATCATACTGCCAACAGAAGGCTATCTTGTTGGAAGGTATGTTACAGTATATATGTGATTTATTTATCATATTTTAATGGACAATATGGATACTGCAGTTAACTTTTTTACTGCTTATGATATATTATTTTGTATTTCCCTTCTCTTTTATAGTCAAGTCCATGTTGTATGTTGTAAAACAATCTCTAGTCAGTGACTTTAGTCAGACATCTTGATACAGGAAACATTGTTTCAATATTGCTAAGTTCTGATATTAAAGCCTTCTACTTCTTGCCAGTTGCTACTTTTGATTGCAACTGCTAGAACTTGCAAGCCCCTCAAATCCAAAACTTAGGTCGTTTAGACCATGGCACAAGATTTAAGGGTTTGGTTGGGTGTCAAGTGACTCAAATTATAGTGGGCATTTATTTAATTAGTGTGGATGTCATTGGAAATGAAAATCTCATGAATAATAAGGTAAATGAATTAAAAGGGGGTGGTGATTTCTTTGAAAGTATAAAATGATTATATTTGGATAGGGTGTGGATTGCTAAAAATGACTTAATTTGAATTGGAGTACTCACTACCACAAGAGTGGCCAGTAGCTACTGTTATATTGGTGCTACACGTGCAGTTTTAGTTCAATCTTGTTTGTTCTCTATGATCCATTAATTACACCATATGATAATGTAAACATTTTAATAATTTGCAGAGTGCCTCCACCCCATTTGTCTCCTTTTGTCGACTATGATGCAGAAGGTTACATTCCTGAGTATGCAGAGACAATAAAGAGACTGCAAGCTGCTGCTTGTAATGAGGTCTTGCCTTTGCCGGGTATAGGTGATGAAGATCTTGACAATTCACTAGTGGCAATGATTGATCGATCTGAGTCTAACGAAGTTGCTGAAAGGAAAAGGAGGGTGAGTTACACTCCATTTCAGTTTATGTACTCGGGGCTGATGCTTTCATTTCTAATGTTTCAATTCTCCCGTCTTCTCTTTTTTATAGTTGGAGATGCTGGAGAAGCAATACCATGATGAACTGAAGATGGAATGTGAGGGCATTACTTTCTCTGGCCTGTCAAATATGAGGGCAGATAACCCACCAGATGTCATGGAAAAAGATGATACTCAGTCTGACCACGAGGTGGATGCTAACAAACAAGCTGAGAAGGATGCTGCTGATATTTCCAAGACACTCATGACTCGCAAGAGTAGAGGCCTTCTTAGGGCAATCGAGGTATGCATCATCCATCTTATGCTATATTGCTATTTGCATTCAAGTTTATAGATTATATTACCATGGTCATTAAGTTCGACTATATTGTTTGCCTGTTGAAATTCTTGCAAGTTTGATAAAGTGGTTATGCATTACATGTGTCCCTTTTTGTTTCTCAATTGATTTATCACCTGTTTTTACCTACTTGCCGTATTTCCAACTCATCACATAAAATCCCTACCTGCTTATAACATTTTGATATACTGAGCAGGATTTTAGATATGTATAGGAAAATAGTTATCATTGATGCTTTTCTCGTTTTGTAATATTACAATTTTCCAATCTTCGGCCACCAAAACATGAGTATCAATCCAGTTTTGGTCTGTGTCTTGGATGAATTTTCTTACGAACATCTTTCTGTGATTTTAGATTAACAAGGAAAGGCGTCAAGAAAAAATTGAGAGACTGAAGAAGAGAAAGAAGAATGCCGACTCTAGTGCTTCAGCCAAGCGACGCTGATGCTCTTAGTTCATTCGTGTTGCGAGTATGTCTGCGGGCCTGCCAGCCTTGCTTGTGGCTTGCGGGGTGCCGCAGCTATGTTGAGCACGTCTTTGCACCAAGCCTGCATGAGTGGTCGCCTTTCGATATCTCCTCTTCTATACGGGAGGCTATATGGATTGTACGAGGATACTTGAATAGAAAATTTTGATCAATTTACTAAGCTTTCAGAGCCGTTATTTTGAAGTCTGAATTGAATGTTCTCATTAAATAAATCTAGTTTATGATCTGTCGCCGAATGGTTCTTTTTGCTTGGCAGGGTGACACTTCACTCTTTTTTCAAAAGAATATGTCGATCTGTTTCGATTATGTTGAGTGGCACATCAAAAGAAAGTATCGCTTTTTAATTAATTTCAGCAATTGATTTTTAAAAATTAGTATAGGACCCATCATTTTTAATTAATCACAGTAATGAACCTCCAAAATAAAAAGTCTACTAAATCGAAAGTAAATTTGGAAAAGTCAAACGGGTCTTCTCCTGGACGAACCCACTATAGATGGACTGTGTTAGTCCAACCATGTTTGAGAGCTACTCTGAGTTGATAATTTGAAAACAAATTAGAGCAAATTAAAATTTATTTTAAGAACAGAGTTCATGGGACTTTATTACAAGAAATAGAGTAGAATACTCCATCGCAAAGAATATGAGGAATTATTGTACGCTATTAGTGGACGATTTACATGATAAATTGGTACAGTGATTTGAAAATCCGTCACTTACCCCGATCCAGTACATGAGGCCCCGCCCACCAGGCAGTCAGCCGCCACCCCTCCCTTACCCCCATTTCCCTCCACTCGCGCCATGCCACTCGCCCTGCTTTCGGTGGACCCCGTCCCGTGCCCTCCCCTTCCAGCCGCCGCCGGCGGCTGCATTACCGGACCTCGCCTTCATACGCCTCGGGGGATATGTAGGCCACTGAGGGCCGCGTCCATAGCACCACCCGCCGCGGAGGAGCCATCCGCGGCCGCGCGAGGGCGGCTGGAGTCGCTGAGCCAGGTGACCGGGGTGCTGGGCTCGCAATGGGGCGACGAGGGGAAGGGAAAGCTCGTTGACATCCTCGCGCAGCGCTTCGACGTCGTCGCCCGGTGCCAGGTCTCTCGCCTCTCTCATAACGCTTGTCGCTTCGCTACATTTCGTTAGTCCGGATGATGTTCGATCGATTGCTGCTAGGCCTGGATAAGACGGTACCAGCTGTTCACGTAGGCTCGGGCTAGCGAGCTTTTCTTTTCCTCCATTCTCTCCTACCGACCTAACCCTCGGTCCTTTGTGTTCTTTCAGTCTTTGCTTGTGCCGCGTTTTCTTTCCATAATTATAAATTGAAGACGTCATGAATCCGAAATGCTGTTTTTATTATGTCTTCGAGACACTTCCATCTTAGCTATCAAGGAGTTTTTTTTTTTAAAAGAGCTTTTGAGCTTCTTTAGTGAGGGCCCAACTCTTTGATGAGGTGGTTGCTATTGGAACTTGGGTTGAAACTACTGCAAATGATCAATGTATCTTGGGGGTCCGTTGTAAGGTTTGTCGATATGTAATCTAACAAGTTCTTATGTTGGGGGCTTCCTCGTGCCACCTTCTTAATGTAATGTTCATGCTTACGAGTCATAAATAGCACAATGAATATGGACTTGATGCTGCATTCTCATTTCTTCCTGTTTCTTGGTCTTCATAGGACTGGGGAAAATATAACCGCTTGCTGAAAATATAAATTCAGTATTGTAGGTCAAAATTTTCGCTTGACATCTGTGCTCAACGGAGAAATTTGAATCCGCTATCGCTTCCTAGCAGTAATATGATCACGGCTTTTTTGCTGATTAAAAAAAAAAGATATGTGGCACCCTTGATTATTTCACTGGTAGAACTGTTAACAGCTGATTCTGTTACAATTGGTTTACGTTTTAACTCATAGGCTGTTTTATGCTTCTTCTTAGGGTGGAGCTAATGCTGGACATACAATATACAACTCTGAGGGGAAGAAGTTTTCCCTCCATCTTGTTCCATCAGGAATCCTTAACGAGAACACACAATGTGTGATTGGTAATGGAGCAGTTGTTCATCTTCCTGGATTCTTCAAAGAAATTGACGGGCTGGAGTCTAATGGTATTTCTTGCGAAGGAAGAATTTTAGTATCAGACCGTGCCCATCTTTTGTTTGATCTTCATCAAGTTGTTGATGGACTTAGGGAGGTAGAGCTCGGGAATTCCCTTATAGGAACAACAAAGAGGGGAATTGGACCTTGCTATTCAAATAAAGTTATTAGAAATGGACTCAGAGTTAGTGATCTGCGACATATGAGTACATTTGGTGCAAAACTCAACACCCTACTTAGGGACGCAGCTCTGCGCTTCAAAGATTTTAAATACGACAACAAGATCCTCAAGGAGGAGGTTGAGAAGTATGAAAGGTTTGCTGAACGACTGGAACCTTTTATTGCTGATACTGTGCACTTCATGAATGAGTCAATCTTGCAGAAGAAGAAAGTATTAGTTGAAGGTGGTCAAGCAACTATGTTAGATATTGACTTCGGTACCTACCCATTTGTTACCTCCTCAAGTCCCTCTGCTGGTGGAATTTGCACTGGGCTTGGTATTGCTCCAAGGAACCTTGGAGATCTTATTGGAGTGGTAGGATTTATCATTGTAGCTTCTTAAAATCTTTTTTCCTACCTGCCTAAGTTTATAGGTTTTTATGTTCAGGTAAAATCTTACACAACTAGGGTTGGATCTGGTCCATTCCCGACAGAACTATTGGGTAAGACTGGTGATTTGCTTCGCGCTTCCGGAATGGAATTTGGGACTACAACAGGTCGGCCCAGACGCTGTGGCTGGCTTGATATAGTTGCATTGAAATATTGTTGCCAGATCAATGGTTTCTCATCGTTGAATCTCACAAAGCTCGATGTCTTGACTGGACTCAAGGAGGTCAAGCTGGGTATCTCCTATTGTACTGATGATGGTAGAACAGTTGAATCATTCCCAGCAGATCTTGATCTTCTGGAGCAAATAAAGGTACCTGTTTTATCACTTTGGATTTCATTGCGAGAACTTAACATACACAGAAATCAAAGAATTAGGAACACTCATGCGGTTCGTATTTTTCTTGATAATTTCTCTTGGGGTCTCTATTGACGTAGGTCGATTATGAGGTTCTACCTGGGTGGGAGGATGACATTTCCTCAGTACGCGACTACAATGATCTGCCTGTAGCTGCTCGTTGCTACGTCGAGAGAATAGAGGAACTGGTTGGCATTCCAGTTCATTATATCGGTGTCGGACCTGGACGTGATGCCCTTATATACAAATAACTCTTTTTCCGATATCAGTCATTTAGTTCAATAATGTAATAATAAAAACTAGCTGATCAAAGGCTGTCGGAGTTCCACATTCATTCCAACTGAATTGGAAACGAGCTTAAGGAAGCCCGTCTCTGTAAACTAATCTTTTGCAGCTGTTTGCTTGGCTCCCTGATTGTAGCATCACTGTTCTAAAAGTTCTGACATATTTTTGACACAATATCAACTGATATACATACGAATTTAGGATAAAAAAAATGTCATTTGATTGAGGAATGTCCATAAGCATCTAGTCTTCAGCGCGTTTAGTGTATGCTTCTTAAATCCTGAGAGTTAGAACGAAATTTGCTTTGAGTATTACTATCTTCCTGTCATGGAAGTTTTCAGAGGCGTAATGAAGACATGGACGTGCACAAGGCAGCTTGTCGGATAGAATATTCAGTTATGAATGTCCTTGCTAGCTTGAGATCCAGTTCATTCAGTTTTCGGCCCCGTTTAGAACATAGGAATTTCAGAATAATCATAAAGAATTTTACATGAATCAATTTAATTTTATAAAAAAACATATAAATTAAAAAAACTCCTTTGTTAGAAATGAGATCTTTGTCTTAGGTTTTAGCTCTTCAGGATCTCTCAAAGCTTAAACCCACACGAACCATTGTTAATTAATAGAACAAAGCTAACCGAAACAACTATATAAAATCTCCGAAAAGTTGTTAAAAAACAAAACAAATTTATTTTAATATTAATATATTATTTTTTAAGTTAATATTTTTTTAAACCGTTGCATTAGCATGAACATTAAAACTAATTAAAAAAAAAAGAAAAACCTGAGATCTTATGTTATTGCTCCACAAACGAAACACACGGACACAATAGAAGAACAACGACCACACATATCCTAGATTGCCGAGTTCGCCTTGTCAAGCAGTCCCCCTCCCCCCGCTAGCCGAATTGTGAATCTGTGACTCCAGATAATTTTTTATGATGAGGCCCTAAATACAAAGCTGTTTGATTCCACTTGAAGACAAGTCGTTGTTTCACGCAACACCCAAACACAAAATCCACATAATTGACACTGAAAACTATGGGGTCTAATAGGTGTGATAACGAAGCAATACAGACACTCATACTCAGGTGATGCCACTAGATGTTTAAAATCCCCATAGGAACTATCAGGATAAACAGAAATACTACATCCACAAGCTAGACTCTTAACATCAATCATATTCCAGTTCATCTGGTGTGATTGGCCTTTTGAGCGGTATGATGGACTTCTTTTCGACGTCTTGCGACAACGCTTTTCGCATATCTGTAAAGAGCATATACAAATATGAGCACCAATACCATAGCAAGCAAAAGAATTTAATCTGAATGACTCGTTCATATGGCAAGCAAGCGTTTACCAAGGCCATCTTCTTCCCCTGAGTAGTACCGAAGCACCCTCCGATAAACCACGTAACCAAGCTGTGGAAACAGGGAGCATAAATCGTAAGACATAACACAATTCCACCACGAATTAAATTTCATTACTGCTGGAAACATTAATAAGAAAATATGTTTCAAAGCAAAGGAATAGCACATTTGGAGGAACGGATCTTTTGCCAATCACCATCAGCCTTCAGCATTGGAATACAAAGCTGTTGGACAATGATCACGAAGTTTGTAGTGACTTTACCTTTTCGTACATCCTTATTGCTGGCATATTAGATGCTCTTACAAAGAGATCCACAAAGTAAGCCTTATCCCTGCGCGCGCGCACACACACACACAAAATCGTGTTATATTGTACTCTATGAAGTCATGTTAGTGTAAGTGAAATCCAAGTAACCAACATAATAATGCTAATCAAGGAGCCCCTTTTCATATTGTATGGCCAGCCTATCAGGATGACAAGTGAACCAGACTAGGGCACAAACAGAGATGGTGTGCTACAATTCAATCATCCACATGTATGATTTTGAAGTGCTGATGATTAGCAGGAGGAAATGTACATGGCCACACTCAGAACAGACTCATAAAAAATTGGAGGTGTCTTAGTGACAAATTAGATGGTAGGATACTGATCTTTTACCACTCAAAAAGCTATAAACAAAGGCACTTGTGACTATGGTCCTTTCCTAATGGTAAATTTAAATTTTGAAGTTTTGGCCAGCCATAAGTCACAGGCCCACAACACATAATAACACATGAAAAAAGAGAAAATACATCTTAACTCGAGCCAAGCTAGTTTTATAGAAAAGTACTCCTTGACCTAGCTAACTACCATTGAACTTTGATAGAAGGAATAGTGGATCACACACAATTTGTCTGTAGAGATAAGATGGAAAAAGAAGTCACAGAGATTGAATCACAAGGATAATATATATTATGCTACTTACATCTTATCACTGATTTCCTCCAGCAAGTTCATAAGCTTCTTGGCTAACTTCTGTCTCCGGAACTCTGATGCAACAGACACGGCTGTAACATGCCCATGCCAAGATTCGCCTTGTCCTTCAACTTTACCCATGACTGCAACACATATCCAACTTGTGATGGTACACGAAGGGAAGGCGAACAAGAGAAAAACAGAACGGGCAGCACATGATTTTTGCATTCAAGGCTTAAAATCTGAGGTAAGTACAGTTTATAGGGTAGAAAGAAACAGCTAGCAGAGGTAAGAGCATCTCCAAGAGATTGGTTAAAAAAGCTCCAAATTTCCGGATTACAGCTAGTCTTTAATCTAAAACGTTGGTGGAAAAGCTGAATAAAACCAACAGCCACTCTAAATTCGTGCCAATCTATTTCCAAACCGAATCTTGTTGAACCGCTCACGATTTAGTTGTTCGCCCATGCCAGCTCTGCCGCCCGCTCGGCCAGCGCGCTCGGCTGCATGTACGTACGCCACACTCCCCCACAAGTGGAGAAAGCGCGCAGAATGGCGAGGGCCGCAGCTAGCCAAGTCTTGTGAGCGAAATTCAAGGAATGAAGCGCTAGGTAAAATGGTGACGGAGAAGGAGACACTGTTGGAGCTACATTTTTTTACTGAAAATTGGATAGCTATACAAGTGGATTTACATAGCCTCTTGGAGATGCTCTAAAAGTGACTCGTCCAACTATCTTCACCTGCCATTTTGTATAGGAATATGGCTCTTGGATTTACACAGCTTCTTAGAGATGCTCTTGGACATACACAATTATAAGCCAACCTTTCCACACAAATTCTCCTAAATCTATTCACACCACCACATATAATGATATGTGTGCAAAAATAATTCAAGAAGGTAATCCAATGCCTTCGAAGTCCATCGCAATTCAAACTAACATCCGGGGTTTAGAACCAAAAGCAATGATGCAGGCACTAGGAACACACAACGAAACGCAAGGATAAGCCTGTCGAAGCAATAGAACGGCTGAACAACGAAGAAAGAGCACGAGAGACATACTGTATCCCATGACGCGGCCGGCGGGGCTTACAGCGGCGTGGAAGTAATCAGGCCAGCGAGCAAGGTACGTCATGTAGAACGACATGTTGAACTGCAGCGATCAAATCGGCAGATGAGGTTGCGAAGGGCACGTCCTCGCTCTTGAAAGAGGGGAGATTGGAGTTGGCGGCGAACCGTCTCGGTCAGGTGGTCGAGGTTAACGGAGGCGAAGCGGAGGAGGTCGTCGCAGCAGAAACGCCGGATGGTCGTCATCGTCACCTCCTTCCTCCTCTCCCTTTCGGCTCAGTACGGTGGCGGTGGCGGTGGCGCCGGAAGCGGGATCTCGTCGCCGGGCGGGGGGCGCTCTATCCGGATTTCCCGATTTCCTGTGGGATTGGAGCCGGCCGGCGGCCTGGTTCGGAGAAGCTTCTGGTAGTAAAGTGCGGAGAGGGATCGGATCCGTCGAATCAGGAAGTAGCGGCTCAGATCATAGTGCGGGTTACCCTGCGAGGGTGGGGATGGGCTATATGCGGAATGAAATATCCAGCCCAGCCCAGCCCAGTACGAGCCTAAGCCCACATAGAGAACTACACGGACGAAGAGCCGTCCGAGCCCGCGAGTCCGCGACGCCGCGGTGAGCGGCACCGGCACGGCGGCACGGTCGCAGCCACCGATTCAGGCAGCGGCTCCTGCGCTATGCACGCTGCGCTCCGCGAGACCACATCCGCCAGGCCCCCGCCTCCGCTCTCCTCCACCCACACGGGCCGCCGCGCGGTCATGACCGACGTCGCCGCGGTCTCCCCCGCTGATCCGCCGAGTCCGGAGTCCGATCCGCCCGCGATCGCCGCGCGCCTCCCGGCCGACCTGCTGCGCGCGTTCCTGCAGAGGCTGCCGCCAGCGGACCTCGCGCGGGCG
>BCLH01000419.1:24349-45487 GCA_001602315.1 Zoysia pacifica
TGGCGGGCCGCCAACATCGGGCGGTTCGCGCTCTCGCACGCCGTCCGGCGCGGGGACACCGTCCCCGGCGTCGCGCTCAAGTACTCCGTGCAGGTTTGTGGCTGCACGCTCTCTGTCTCAACGTTTCGTGTCTTGATCTGATTCTTTTGTTGCTGGACTTAGTAGTCGATTGATCAGCGGGCTGTGATTGCTGAATAAGTATTCTTAAAACTAATAAACTTACTGTCAGTAAATTTGGGTACACAAAGATATGAGAACTATCAGGCAAATATGACTCATGGAGTCTGGTATCTATTGTTTGATGCATTCATGAGCCGACTGGGACCTTTTCAGTATTTAGCACACATCGTTTCTCATTTTTGCTTTTTATCATTATAACTATGGCATTGCTAGTTGTGTTGATCATTTGGGAATGGAAAAAGTTAAATCGATGTACTCTCATTCTATTCGAACAAGTATCAGGCGTGAACTAAGAAGGTTTCTAGCTTTTTATCAGTGGCTTTAGGTTGAGTCGGCAGTCGCCGCTACTAAGTAGTACTCCCTTTGTCACAATTTATTAGTCATTCTGGCGCTGGCCATAGAAACCAAGGAGAAGAGAGATAGAGATGTACTGAAAAGATAGAGTTTTGCATTGTAAAGTGAGAATGACAAGTAATCTGGGAAAACGTAGAAGGCTACAATAATAAGTATTTTGGGACAGGGAGTAGTAACTAGTGAGAATTGCACTTATGTGTACTATAATATGCTACATTATGATTGTATGGAACTAGTGCTGTGAGTTTCTGATGGTTAGTTACATATGCTGTTACTTTGGCAAGTCATTTGCATTTTTTTTGGGCAAGTACCAAATTGATCTGCCAGTTTTTGTTTCATTGACCAACTGATTGAACTGAGATGTGGGAGCAGCTCATTGTACAAGATGAAGTTGTTGTGCATGTTACTAAAAAGAAGAATCGACCAGGGGGAGAGATGCCCCCCTAATTTTCATCTTAAGAAATTGGTACCACGACTTGAACTTGGGTCGTACGGGAGTTCGGGCCCCCGGAGCAGATCGCTCTAACCGGTTTGCCCGGAGAGTGTTTGCATGGTGCATGTTACTGAAACCCTGGTTCCTTATATTATCAAAGGCAACAAGTAAGATACATGCAATTGTGTTGGTCCCCCAACACCAACAGCAAGGACAGATGCAACAAGCTTAGTAGCTCACACATGACATCTTGTTGTTAGAATCTGTTGTATATTGGATAATGCAAAATGTTTCCTGGTATGTGATTTAGTGAGATTTTCTCAGCTATATGATTATATTCTTCTAATTGTCTCAAATAGTAGATCAGTGGCTTTCTTTACCAGCCTCAAAACAGCTCTTTCATTCGCTGCTTCTGTTTCGGTCATCGTGATCTTGCTGCATTTTTACTATGCTCCTGCATTCTGGATTCTGTTGTTTTGATGTGCATTTTCATTTTCTACAACGAAGCAGCTTAACAGGAGCATTGCATTATTGGATTGCTGAAAATTTCGTTTAGTAACTGGTGAAGGATTGTATTGTATCTATATATGTTACTTTACTACCACCTTTAATAAAGCTTTTCATGCAACTGAAATTAAATCAATATTATCTCAACAAAATTTGTAAGCGTTTGTATTATGGTGTTATACCAAAATGTTGTATAGCAGAGCATGTATGATGTATTATGTTTGGTGCCTGATCTACTTTTCAGTTTTGACAACTTTTATTGATGTAGTGAATTTGCTGGCAGGTGACTGACGTCAGACGGTTCAACAACATGATAAGTGATCATGGTTTATACTCAAGGGAGAGGCTTCTGATACCAATCAATAACCCGGAGATTCTGTTGGGCCGCACCTGCTACATCGAGATGGATCATAACGCAAAGAGAGAGGTTGCGGTCTTTTATCCGGAGGGGTGCCCTGGTGGAAAAGCTGAATCCTCAGCAGGAACTGTTTCCAAAGAGAAACGGAGCCAAAGGATTCTTGAGTCGGTGAGGCGAAGCATGCGTGTTGATGATGGTACTGCTCTATATTACTTATCAATTTCGGAGGGGGATCCCAGGGCTGCTATGATGGAGTTCTCCGAGGACCTAAGGTGGGAGCAGCAACGAACAGGCTATTGATGCAGATCAATTGGATATCTGAACCTTGATGCTCCTGTATGTATTGTTGCAACTGTATGGATGGACTGCCCTCTGCTATGTATGTATTGTACAGACTGGAATCCTATAATATATAATATCTGTTTGGAAACATTAATGGGAGAAATTATTGTAATAATTGCTGGATGCCATAAAGTGTTCCAAAGCAGATTCTCATGGACTGGGTGGATGATTGACCGATGAAAGTTTCGCTCATCAACTGGTCGCTGTTTCCAATCTCAGTGTGAGCAGTTCGGTTAGGAGAGGACGCTAATCTCTCTCTTGGACGCAAAAATGTGCCAGACGCTGCTAGATCCAGGATCCAGCTACGTGACCTGTGGACTGTCGTGGAGTTGATATTGATCTATGGAGTGCACCTAAGGCCTCGTCAGTTTCAGTCCGACCATTGACAGCTAGGGTTCTACCAAAGTTCATCTCGTGCCCTGGCCCCCAGCACAGAACGTGAAATATGACTACATCACGCATGAGATGGATAGGAAGAAGGATAGATTTCAGTAACGCCTTTAGCTGAACAGATACATGAATTTTGGTCCCGTATGAACATGTGGTGCATGACACGATGAGTGGATGCGGATCGCAAGTTTTACATTTGACAGATCTATTCATCCCTAAATTCTGGAATCTGAAAGAAATTTGGACTGCAGCTCTGCAGGGTTGATTTGAAGGCAATGTCATTTGACAGCCTTCACTAAGGGTGTGTTTGGCTACCTGAAACATTTTAGATTCTGATGTGAATCATTTGAATCTTAACTAAACGGTATTTTTCAGAAGTATTCGAATCAGAATCACTTGAAACATTTCTTCATTTTACACTAGAACTGAGAATCACTTAAGGTGCGTTTAGTACGGTTCTGATTTTATAAAAAATCAAAACAGAAATGTTTTAGTTTTAGTTTAGAAACATTTTTAATCAGAAACAAAATCACTTTAAAAACCGTTTGACAAATTTAAATGATTCAGATTCAGTAAAGCTTTCTTGTTTTAATATTAAAAATATTAGAACAACTTAAAAAAATTTAAAGAACTAACTTAAACAACTTTAAGAATAATTCGGAAGGTAGCTTCACAAAGAGCTCGACGAGACGAATCTAACGGAATAATTTGGAGGAACTTTAAAAATAATTCAGAGGATACCTTCACGAAGATTAACCATTTAAAAAAAATCCAAACAGTAGCAATTTTCTCGTAAATAATGGCATTTTCGCTGTAAATACGTGTAACTTGCAATCCAATTCGGAAACACCCAGGCGATTCTCCGGTGAAACACCATTTTGGCCGTTCCATGTGCGTAGGTCAATTGTTTCTGGATCGAATTGTTTTGTTTTTTATCCATTTGGTGTCGATTGAGCTGATTCGACCACGAATCAGAATCGATTCTTGAAGCCAAACGCACCCTTAAAATGATGTCTCAGGTGATTCTGATTCACTTCCTTCTCATTTTAATTGAATCTAAAATATTTTAACAAATAAGTCAAACGATTTCAAAAAGTGACTTTGATTCAGCTGAGAATCATTTTTCAATAGAAACTAAAATGTTTTTATTCTCAAAAAAATCGAAATCATACCAAACACACTTTAAACTAACTTCTTTCAAATTCAGCATCAGCATTTGTGAAGATGCTCAAGCAAACCCAGTTCAGGGCATGAACGTCTGCCAGACGAACCAACAGTCAGCACTAAACCCAGTTCAAGGGCATGAACGTTGTCGCTCTGCACGGCGGGTAGGAGCTCGCTCGCGACTTGCTTGCAAGTCCACGGACCAAGCGGAGGTACCAGCCGGCATGGAACGACCGCGGAGACTTGACCGATGAACAGGGAAAAGATCAGTCTGTCCACTCCACGAGCAGCAGATCCGGCTGGACATCGACGGCAGGAGAGTCCATGGGCCCGTGCGGGGCTGTGCGATCTCATAGGCCCTAAAATTATAATGTCTCAAATTTACTAATTATTTAAGTATATATTTATATTTAATTTTTTAAAATAATTTTATTTAATAAATCTTGTGTATATCCTATAATAAATATAAATTGATCTAGTTTTTAATTGTTCTAAATCGGGTTAGAAAATATGAATTGGAAAATCAAAAGTAGAAAGCCTCTTTGGAGTGGAGAATTTTTTTTTCATGTTTTTTGCGTTTTTCTGTGAAATTTAAATAATTCTTATAAAATTTCTGTAAAATTAGTGTGAAAGTCCTACGTTTTAAAGAGCCCTAAAACTCCTTTTGAAACACGGAAATTTTATAGAAATTACACAGAAATTTCATAGAATCAATTTAATTCTATAGAAAAATATAAAAAATAAAAAATTCTTGTGTTTAAAAAAAGCTTAAGATAAAACAAATAATTAAGTAAATTGACACTAGAATTTTAAGACTCATTTATTATTTCGTACGGGCCTCCAAATTCTTCGAGACGCCCCTGTCGACGGACATGTGGAACTGTGTTCCGGACCGGAGGCAACAAGGGGGCGATCTGGTTGTATGGGCGTACGAATGATCACGCGTCTCTCATGCTCGCGAGTCGCGACCTCGCGCGCGACGCGACTCACGAGCATTTCGATGCTGTTTCCCGGCGTCGGGTACGTTCAGTCTCAATTCAGACGCGGCGACCCACTCCGCGCCGCGGCCGGCGAATCATGCCACGTGACGATGCTTGTCGCTCTGCCATTGTGGTTGTGGAGTCGGCCCACACGCAGTCTCTTTTGGTCCATCAACGAAATCGGACGGTCTCGATCAAAGCTGTGTGTAATCGCTACGTACATAACATGCAGTCAGTCGCTGTTCGCAACAGCGACTGCACCTGATCCTCGTGCATGACCATCACGTGGATCAGGATCAATAATAATTGGCTCCGTGATCCTCGATCTCGATCGATCGTATCAGATCCACGTCCGATCCGCTGTTGCGTTCGTAGTTTCGTGTCGTACCCAATGGGCCAAAGAATGAAAAAACTAATCAGCCGCTCGAAATAGTCAGGCAGGCTGTGGTTGGTAGGAGGATCATCTTCGATATGAATGCATCGATGGATTGGCCTGTTCGCACGTCGCCTTCGACGCTCAGCGAAGCCCCAATGCATCTGCATGGAACTAGAGGATTTCCAAAAAAAAAAAAGAAAAAAAATCATGCGTGCATCGCGTGCTTCGTGTGATACTTCATCTCGGCCGCAGTTCCGATCGTACTGTACTACCGTTTACGTACTCCGACGAGCCGGCGGCCAAGAGAGACGGCGGCGCGTGCGAGATCAGCAAGACGGCAGCGTGGGATTCATCCGAGTCGTGTGGGCTGCTTGCTCCGGCGGCGTCAACGACGGTGGCGTCGACTCCTATTCCGCTAGCTCCCGGTAGTTAACCTAGGAACGATCGATGCCGAAGCCGACGGCCGAGCAGATCTTTTCACGGGCGGCCACCACTGGAACGACGCCACAACGCGGGTTTGAATTTGATCACGTTGAGTCGTATGGAACACTCGCGGATCCCGTTGATTTTCTCGCGGGGGCCGGGTGCAGATTGTTGGACAAGTTTAAGCAAATGTTCGACTATTCAAGGTGACCTACGGACCTTACCGTTTTCGTGTGGTCTGGCACTACTACTATTACAACGTGATGCAGTACTGTACTGCTGCTCCTTCCGTATTGTTGACACAGAAATCGGGTTCGGTGAACGCACCGCTTGCGTGTTTGTGTAAAAAACACTGATGTTTTTTTAACATCGAGTTTGGAAGAGCACCTAAAAAATTTCACCTCGAGAGAGACTTTATTAAAAAAGTATCGTATTAGAGTTGATCCGAGCTCGGTAGACCAGCCAGATCATCTTTGGTTTAAGAATAGCAAAATAGAGGTCAAAGGAGGGGATTAAGGTTAGAGAAGTGCAAAATGTAAAGATAAATAATTTGATCGATTGGGATCTCTCAACCGGTTACAGAGCCTCTGTTTTATAGAGGTGGGATGGCTTTATCCCGCAGGGCAACAGATCTCTCAAGGTAGAAAATAATTTAGAATTTCTCTGCTGAAAACTTTTCTAAATCGATACTATCGAAGTCTCCGGTAAAGTGCCGGATACTCTGATCATCGGAGTATCTGATATGATGTCGGGGGATCCGTCGTGTAAATTCGGAGAACCCGAAAGGGCTTGTCGGACACTCCGTCGCTGTGTCGGACACTCCGACGTAAAAACATCGAACTCGAGAGAGCTTACTGGACAGTCTGGCAATGTGTCGAACACTCCGCTGGGCCGAGTGTCCAAATCCGAGAGGGTTTAACGGACAGTCTGGTACAATGTCGGACACTTCGGTGGGCGAAGTGTCCAAACACGAAAGGGCTTATTGGAGGCTCTGACATTGTACCGGACACTCCGGTGAGACATTTTTTGGGTGTCACATATGCCTCCACTGCTTTTTTTAGTGAAGTCTCTACATCATAAAGTATTATAAGCACCCAAAAACATCTAAAGGCGATGGTTTTCTCAACTCATCAAACATTACACCATTTTTGACGACGATATCCTTTATATTGACTATTCTTCCTCTAAGCTTCTTGCCATATACTTGGGTAATACTTTTTCAAGTACTAGCCATTAAGAGCCCTAGACAATGACTCTTTACTCATATTTTTCATTATGTATACATTTCTGACAATGACTTTTGCTATTCGGTATGGCCCTTCCCAACTAGGAGATCATTTTCTGAACTTGTTGCTTCTTGAGCTTATGGACAGAATAGTTTTTCAAACCAATTCTCCTAGCTGAAAAGTTTTGACTTTTACCTTCTTATTATAGGCTCTAGTAACTCTACCCTTGTCTCTCTCAATTTATTTTAAGGCATTTAAACGCTTATCGGTGATTCATCGATATTATCTAGCATTAGAGTTCTATACTCATTGGTGGATAAATCATTTTGTTTAGCTAATCTTAAAACTCTTAGATTTACCTCGACTGATAAAACAGCTTCTTGTCCATACAAAAGTTCATAAGATGTTACCTTAGTTACCTCGTGCTTAAATATCCGATGAGCTTACAAAGCTTTCGATAAGACTTCATACCACCTTTTGAGATGGTTTTCTATCTTTTTTTAAATAAGTTTAATCAATGTTTTGTTACTAGACTTAGCCTGACCATTGACCTAAGCATAATATGAAGATAAATTGAGTATCATAATCTCGTAGAATTCGACAAATTTTTTGACATGACCAGACGTAAAGAAAGTACCTTGGTCGGTAGTTAAATTTTACGGTATGTCAAATCTATGAATAATATGCTCGGTAAAGAACTCAATTAACTCTTTATGCATCATGTTCTTAAGAGCTACCGCTTCGATCTATTTGGTGAAGTAATCCGTTGCTACTAACACGAAGCGGTGTCCCTTTGAAGACGAAGGATGTATTTGTCCTATGAAGTCTAATCCCCATCCTTGGAGTGGCCACGGTTTTATAATAGGGTTCATCGTGGCAGCGGGCGTTAATTGAATATTGTCAAACTTTTGGCACTCTTCGCACCCCTTGTAGTAACGATAACAATCGACAATCATGGTTGGTCAATAGAACCCAACTCTTCTTAGCAACTATTTTATTTTTGAAGCCGATTGATGCGTACCATAAATGCTCTCATGAACTTCTCCCATTGCCACTTTGGCTTCATCCTCACCCAAATATTTCAACAGTACATCATCTCCCGTTCGACGGTATAAGTCACCATATTTTAAAGTATATTTGAAAGCTAAATGCCGAACCTTTCTATTCACACTTTGCGATGGACTACGAATATATAAAATTATGGATGATCTCCAATCAAGCGATTCGGCACCATCACATCTTGATGTGTTAGTATTCGAATGGTCTAGGTCCAACACCTCAAGCATCGGTTTCTTATTGACTGAAAATTCACATTTACTAACGTTGTAACCTGATGCTTGTTGAGCCAACTCATTGGCTTCACTGTTTTCTAGCCTAGGCACACGATATATATTGAATTCATCTATTTTTCTAATGATGTCTAAACATTTATCTAAGATGGCATTTAATGATTCGTCTAAGCATTGAAAATTTTCAAAAATTTGTTGCACTACTAACAACGAATCACCGAAAGCCTTTACATGCTTAACCCTCATAGACTCCAACATCTCTAAACCGAACAATAATGCTTCATATTCGGCTTAGTTATTGGTGCAATCATACTCTAATCGGTTTGAGAATTCAAAATATGCATCATGAGGACATACTAAAACTACAACAACACATTGATCCTCTTTACAAACCAATCCATTAAAAAATAATTTCTAAAAGGTAAAAGTAACATAAGCAACATTTAGATTATGTTCTAAATCAATCCGATGTTAAACAATGAAATTAGCAATAATTTAGCCTTTCATGAATTTCAACGATACATAAGCCAAATTATATTCAATCAATGCATAAGCCCATTTACCAAGCCTACCACTAGAAATCGGCCTATGCAACATATGTTTAATAACATTGGTTTGATAACCAACCACACAAGTACTAGATAATAAATAGTGTCTCAACTTGGTGTAAGCATGATACAAGAAAAAACATAGTTTCTCGATAAGAGTGTATCTTATTTTCGCATCAATCAATCGTCAGCTCACATACGTGATCACATACTCTTTTTCTTCGGCTTCTTATGTCAAAACAGCACCAACTATATCATCTTTCGCCGCTACATAAAGACAGAAAGGGACTCCTCTCTTAGGCGCCCTAAGCACCAGTGGCGAAGACAAGTATGCTTTGATCTTTTCAAAAGCTTATTGCTGTTTTGCCCCCCAAGTAAATTCGGCTTCATTCTTTAGCCAAAAAATAGGATTAAATGCATTAATCTTTCGCGACAAGTTGAAAATGAATCGCTTTAAGTAATTCACTTTTCCTAAAAAACTTTGCAACTCTCTCTTACAAGGAGGTGCTTGCACGTTCCTAATTGCCTCTATCTTCTGAGGACCTATCTCTATACCCTTTTGATGAATTATGAAGCCTAAAAACTTTCCGACCGATACATCAAAAGCACATTTGAGCGGATTCATTTTCAAACCGAAATGACGTATTCGGTCGAAAGCAAGTTACAAATCGACCAAGTGAGAATCTAAAGCGGTCGATTCGATCACCACATCATCGATGTAAATATCTATGATAACATCAAGTAAATCATAAAAGATAAAGTTTATGGCTCTTTGATATGTGACACTCCCATTCTTTAATCTAAAAGTCATAACAACTCACTCAAACAATTATACAAAATCGAGACATCTAAAAATAGTTTTAGACATATCCTCTTTGACCGAAAGCATTATTAATCAACATATCAGCTATGAGCATAGGATATTTATCTTTAATAGTGACTCTATTTAAATTTCTAAAATCAATGTAAACTCTAATCTTATCAGTGTTCTTTTTTTCCACCAACACGATGTTGGATATCCACTCCGCATATCTGCAAGGCCTTATGAATTTTGCATCAAGTAATCGGTTAATTTCTTATTTAATCTGATCATGCATATTCGAGTTAAACTTTCTCATCGGTTGCTTAAAAGGTCCAAAACAATGTTTTATTGGAAGATGATGTTCAACTAACTCGCTGCTCAACCGAACATTTCATTATAGGACCATGAAAAATAGTTCACATATTCATTTAGTAAATCGATTAGCTTCACCTTATAATTGGCTTTCAGATTTTTATCATAGCTGCGAGGAGGTGCGAAGCTATCGAGAAAATAGTCTCAGATTATCATAGCTGCCAAGGTTCACCTCTTCGAGAGGATCGATCGGCGTGAATCTTTTTACTAACTTATCCATATCTTCTATTTTCTCGATAGCTTCGCACATGTCGTTCATATTAGACCGATAGTGTTTCACTCTCTTTTGCAACCAATCAAGACTAGAATCTATTATATCATATTATATGGTTGACCCAATTCTCCATCGGCTTTACATTGATCGGTACAAAACCATTTCTAGTCACACTAAGAAAATCATAATCCGTCAAGTCTAAACTGGTAAAGCACTTGACGGCATCATGTGGCAAAGAAGATGATTCGGCCATAGCAACACAAGCCGATGCATCTGCAAGAACCACCTCTACATTATAACCAATCTATTGTATTAAGAATTGGTATAAGGTAAAAGGAAAACATCTATTGGAATGAATCCAATCACGCCCTAAGATCAAGCTATAACTACCACGCACATTGACAACAAAAAAAGCGGTAGCTATGATCTTGCTTCCAACGGTGAGTTCCATAGAAGCGACCCCTTTAGCCTCAATAAGGTCTCCTCCTCTCACACCATTCAAAGTCATGTTGGTCCGGATGAGCTTGTCATCGGCCTTACCTAGCTTCTTAAACAAAAAATATGGCATTAGATTAACAATAGCACCGTTGTCTATAAGCATGCGAGAAATCGATGAACCATTAATATGACCTCTCACATAGAGGGGTTTTAAATGGATCTCCGATTCCTCGGGCTTTTCGAAGATAGCACTTTTCAGCGCAAAGTCAAATTGTGCCATGATTTTTTCTTTCTCTATAAGCGAATAATCAGAAAGGAATAAACAAATAGTGTTAATGTCAATACCTTCTCGAGGCGGTGTAGGCTCGTAGTCCAAAAATTCGTTATCATCGAACTCGGACATGTCGACGTCTTCTGTGGGTGAGGGCGCTGTGGAGTCTTCTCTCAAGACGGCTCGGCCAAACTAAGTGGCTTTGGAGTAGCCTTCGCTTTCGTCACTGGTGGAATAGGGGCATCGGGCTACTTAATCCTCCACTGCTTACTTTGAGGGACCATCGGCTTGATCTCGTTAAAAACCTCGTCTCTTTTTCTCCACCTCTTCTTCTCGCATCTTCTGAAGGCACAGCCTTTGGAGCTTACTCTTTTGAGCGTGGGTCAAGCCAGACGGACACCACCTCAGTTGCGTGTACTTGGAGGAGCTCTTGCTGCTGCTAGCTTCATAGTCATGGGAAGCCTTTTTGACCGGATCATCCAAAGTGATCGGTCCCGTGAAAACTCCTCCGATTTTGACATTGATTGTGCTGATTTTCACGACACCTTTGTATGCACTCTCTTGATGAATAATGGTGGAGGGAGCAGGTACATTACCTTGCTTTGGGCGTCATTCTTGTTTAGGCGCGGTGGTGGAGCTCCCTCCTTAAGCCTTTATCGGTTGATAATCTGTTCGATTCAGGATAGGGTTAGAGAGCCTTATGAAGACATCTTCTCTCGGCGCGTTTCACCTTAGATGAAACAGCAGGTATGGCATCGGCAGAACGGGAATCGGTGGCATGGGCATCGATGGCGTGTGCATCTCTGGTCCCATGTATGGATGTCACACCGAGAACGGTGGACAAGACATAAGATGGAACTACAGTGGCGGCACCCCGAAGCTATGTGGAGGGAAAAGAGGAGGGGCATATGCACATTCATGGTTGGCATCATCTTTTTTTTAGGTGGGCTGTCTCTCCTAGGTGGCGACCTTGGCCGCTTCGTAGACTATTATTTAAATTGGTCTTTTGATTCTTGTATTTAGCCATGAGACGGTCGAAGATGCTTTTAGGCCCCATCGTTCGATCCGTGGCTTTACTTTGGTTTACCTTTCACTTACCCACCTTCGATTTCTTTGACTTTATCATCTTAGGCCGTTGAACTTGCCTCTCGTGTCTAGAGCCTGGGATGGTGACTTTGAGAGACTCTTGACCATCGAGGGACTTCTCGAGCATTACCTTTCTAGAAGTCCCTTTCTCACTTGAACAAATAGGCATCTTCTCTTTGATGATCACGTTCTTTCACTTGGTGGTATTGGTTTGATGAGGTCGAATCAACACTTTGTAATTGAGCTGTAAAGCGTTGATGGGGAAGGGGTGCTTGTCGATCTGCATTTCCTTGAGACTCAATCGTCCCTTATTAAGAGTCGATTGGACCCGTCGACAAAAAATATTGCAATCATTAGTAGTATGAGAATAAGAGTTATACCATTTAAAATATGCCATACGCTTAATCTCATCCACCAAAGGTAAAATATATGCGATCTTAATATATCCACCTTTGTGCAGCTCATCAAATATTCTATCACACTTAGCTACATCAAATGTGTATTTTACATCGTCTTTCCGATTTTTATAAACCGATTTAAGCGAATCACAAGCAAACAATTTGGTCTTATATGGCCAAACGAACTCGACAGTCAAAATATCATTAGAATCATTATCGGAGCTATCTGAATCATGTTCTACGACGTGCATGTTATAACAGGTCTTATAATTATATTTTGTTTCTTTACTTCAACTCTCTTGAGTCGAAGCTCTTTGTTGAAGGTTAGTGACTGTGATAAAATCGTACCCCTCCAACTTCTCCCTAAGATGCGACCGTAAAACTTTAAAAGCTAGGTCAGCTAAGTCTTTTTCAAAAATTATTAAATTAAAGCATCGGTTCTTAACATCTCTAAACCGTCGAACATAGTCAACGACGGGTTTCTCTTTTCTTTGCCGAACCGATGTCAAATATGACAATTTTAATTCATTGTCCTCGGAGTAAAAATAATCATAGAACTTACGCTCTAATGACTCTCAAGTGTAAATAGAGCCCGAGGACAATGACGAAAACTAAGAGAAAGCGGTTTCGGTTAGCGATAATGAAAACAAACGTATTTTTAACGTCTCACTAAAACATGCTTCTCCTAATTGTGCTACATATTGACTAATGTGGTCTTAAGTGGTTTTGCTATCTTCGCCATTAAATTTGACGAAGTCAAGAACACGCCATCCTATAGGATATGGGACCGAATCAAAATACGCGGGGTATGGTTTTTGATAAATTAGATCCCTCCCCTTAAGGTCCACTCCTAACATCTCACGAAATTGTTTATTTAAGTTCTTAATACGCGTCATGGACTCCTCTATGTTGGCAAGGAGTGGCCTACTTAGACATACTCGATGGTGGAGGGTGTGCGCTTGTTTTCATGACGCTAAATATTTCATTAGAGACAGGGCTATGAGGGATTCTCGTACTATTTGGTGGAATGGGCGGTGTGCTATATGCAATGGTACGGTAAGGAGGAACAAAGCTAACCAATTCACTCAATCGGTTCATGGCTAGATTGGGGTTGCTAGTAATTAGCTCTATAATAGTGGGAGACACTACTAAAGCGTTGGCTTGCACGGGTGATGAAAATCTAGTATGTTCACTAAATGAGTTCAACGGCATGCAATACGTAGGTTGTTCTACATTAGAGGTAGTAGGCGCTGATGTACTAGCTACACGTGCAGCATGAGATGATGATATAATGCTAACATTTTTAGTTTTATACAAGTTTTTTTTAAATCATGTATTGCATATCATTAGTTAAGACCTTATTCATGTCGGAAAAGTAATATGAAAGGTTTTCAAAAGTAACGTGAGGGCGTGAAGGTGTCCTTACATTAGTAGCACCCATGGCCGCGTCGTTGTCGATAACCGAAAAAATGAGCTCTTTCACTTGAGAGATCACGCTCTGACGGTTCTTTTTGAAACACGCCAAGTACTCTTGCAGCTCCCGCTTCTCGCGTGCATTGCGCACCTCTTCGGAGGCTCTTCAGCGTTCAAGAACGCCTTGTGCGCTTCATTAGACAACTCCTTCAAAGATGGCACGACGATGTTCATTGTGGAGATCTTGGAGGTCATGGTGAAAATGACATTCGGTTTGTGCAATCGAAATCACTTGTCCCCAGCGGAGCCGTCAAAAAGTGTGTTGACGTCGAAATCGGGTCCGGGCCAATGCACCGCTCGCACGTTCGTGTGCAGGAACGTCGGCGCTTCTTCAACGCTGGGTTTAGGACAGCACTTGAAAAATACCGCCTTGAGAGGGATCCCGTCGGAGGAGGATCATTCTATAGTTGATCCAGGCTCGGTCAGACCAACCGGATCGTCTTCGATCGTCGCTGAGACGAAGAAAGAACAGCAAAACAGAAGTCGAGTGAGGGGATTAGAGTTAGAGAAGTGCAAAATGTAAAGACAAATAATTTGATCGATTGGGATCCTCTCAACCGGCCATGGGCCTCTGTTTTATAGAGGTAAGATGGTCTTATCCTGCAAGCAACAAATTTCTCAATTTAGGAAATAATTTAGAATTAATCTGTTGAAAACTTTTCTAAATCGACACTACTAGAGTCTCTGGTAAAGTGCCGAACACTCCAGTGACTATAGTATCCGGTATGACGCCGAAGGATCCGTCGTGTAAATTCGGAGAACCTGAGAGGGTCTGTCGGACACTCGAATGTATAAAACACCGAAATCGAGAGGGCTTATCGGACACTTCGATGAACCAAGTGCTCAAACTTAAGAGGGTTATTGAAGAGTCTAGCATAGTACCGAATACTCTGATGAGTGAAGTGGCTAAACTCAAAAGGACTTATCGGAGGCTTTGGCATTGTTCCAGACACTCTGATGAGACATTTTTTTTACGCCAACACATGTGCACAGCTATAACACCACGTTTCGCACGATTATCCGAAACCTTGAATCTTTGAATGCTACCCATGGGTGCCTGGTCGCTAGGAGAGTAAAATTCAACGAAAGAAAAAGACGCGTTCCTAAACCAAGAATAAGATAAATTCCAGCCCGTGGTGACGCTGACTTGTTTTGTAGAGTACTAAGATTGTTACTTTCCTGTGTGGTTCGTGTGGGGGAAATTAAAGGTCATTTTCTTGACTGGTTGTACCTCGTAACTAAAAGGCGGTTTCGCTTTCTCACAAGGACCAGTTCTTCCGATCACGCATGAGACGGACACGTACTAAAAGTTTTTTTTTTTCCGAACAAATACTGCTAGCCTGTTGACGGAGTAAGTTTTCCCGCTAGACTAGTTATTCCTGTTTCGACGTGTTCCAAGTGGAAAAAATGGCTCAGCCGTGCTACAATGGTTAGGCCCCTTTGGATTGAAGGAAAAACATTAGAAAAATGTAGGATTTGGATTCCTATAGGAATTTCTACTGTACATGTTTCACAGGATTCATGCTTAGAAAAACTGCAGAAAAGTTTCCTTTGATGGCAGTTTTGTAGGAATTTTACAGGATTAGAAGCATGAAGTCTGACCTCATTTTTTCTTCCTTCGCGTTGGTTCGAGGCATCCCATAGTCGTTAGCCCACGCTGATGAGGGTCAAGAAATAGTAGCTCATTTGAAAAATTATACGGTTGCGTGAAAAACCGTCACATTGATTTGACTGAATATTTGCCTTCATTGTGAAGTGATGTTGCTTTGATGGCCTGAATTAACTTCTGACACGTTTATCTACTTTTAATTATGAAAGTATTAAACATGAGACTAATTAAAATCTTTATAAAAATCTTATGTTTTTCTAGTGATCTATCCAAACAACTATTTCTTTATAAATCTTATGTTTTTCAATCTTCTGTTTTCTATATACATTTCTATTTTATTTCTGTATTTTTTTTATTTCTGTGTTTTTTCAATCATGTGTTCCAAAGAGCCCTAAAATGAGAACGATGCTTTTGGCAACAATGTAAGTACTCCTTATAATGTCTTAGCGATAAAACGAAGGGCAGTTTGCAGGTGTAACCACTACGTCGTCGACTGGTCGTCGTAGCAGCTTCCTCAATTATCCAAAGCCCCATCGGCCTGATAGGCGGGATTGGTACAGGCGTGATTCAGACGGAAGCATGTGCACTAATAATCAGATAAACAGCAAAGTATCTCCCGCCATTTTTTTTTGTGAAACTTTAGTCGTAGCGAAATGAATGGACCGAGGCAGGTGAGATATAGCCAGAAGGCCCAGAACGACTGGTTACATTCATTCACGCCCCTGGTCCCAGTAATCAAACCGGCAGCCGGCGCTCTGGTCAAGTCCACCCCAGGGAAACGAGTAAAGCAGCGAACCAAGACCCACGGCTCTGCCCAGCCACGACACGCGAGGCCTCGGACGCGCGCCCCTTTTTCCCGCTCGCTCCCGCTATAAATCCCCGGCAGACTGCCACCTTCGGCACCGCGTCGCACACACACCATCTCCTCCACTCCGAACTCCGAAGACGCGAGAGCTAGCTAGTTTGGGAGCCGAGCGAGCGAGAAGATGCTGGGCGGGATCATCGGCGACCTGACGGGGCTGAACAAGAATGCGCGGCTCAAGGGCACGGTGGTGCTCATGCGCAAGAAGGTGCTGGACCTCAACGACTTCGGCGCCACCATCATCGACGGCATCGGCGAGTTCCTCGGCAAGGGCGTCACGTGCCAGCTCGTCAGCTCCACGCTCGTCGACCCCAGTGAGCACCCGCCTCGATCCCCTAGCTTCCCTGTAGCTTTCCCTGCTAGCTCTTCCTTCAGTTTGTTCATAAGTTTTTTTCCACAAAAGTAAAGCTAGACGTACTAGGAAAACTGTGTGGGCGGCCGGCCGTGGATGATGGATCGGCTTTGCCTCGGCGCTCGGTCGTCTTTGACGGGACATGGAAAGACGAGCGCCGAGAACGGCAGCACCCGGGAAAAGGACAGCGAGCTCCGGAAGCAGGGCACCGGATGCTCGCGACAAAGTGAAAAGAACGAAGCAGCGGCAACAGCAGCTGCTTAGATAAAAGCGAGGGAGAAACCTTTACATTTTTACTCTACCTGGGAACCCGATTCTCTCTTGGTTATCCGCGCAAGAAACCACTGCGCGACGCGTGCATGCGCGACACGCCGCTCACCACCTCCATGCCCCCCTGAGTCCCTGACACATCGTGACACGAACGAAATCACCGATCGACGCGCGTGTTGTGTCTGTGCAGACAACGCGAACCGCGGCCGTGTGGGCGCGGAGGCGAGCCTGGAGCAGTGGCTGACGAGCCTGCCGTCGCTGACCACCGGCGACTCCAAGTTCGGCGTCACCTTCGACTGGGAGGTGGAGAAGCTCGGCGTCCCCGGCGCCGTCATCGTCAAGAACCACCACAACTCCGAGTTCTTCCTCAAGACCATCACGCTGGACGACGTCCCCGGGCGCGGCACCGTCACCTTCGTCGCGAACTCGTGGGTCTACCCCGTCGGCAAGTACCGGTACAACCGCGTCTTCTTCGCCAACGATGTGAGTCCATCTACTGCTCTCTTTCCATCTTTTTGACTCTTGGGTCTTGGAGATATTTGGCGTGCATTTTCAAGGATTATCTTCAGGGTTAGTAGTTGGTGTTTAGATAGGGTGATTTGGTGAAGAATTTTATTCTGTAGTATGGACTGGTACAAGTGGTACTAGTGTAACTGCTTCAGTAGGTCCACGCGTTCTAGGGTCCTTGAATGTGCATCTGCGTTCTGAACCTGAGTGGCATGTGGGCTCACGTGAGCCAAGTGTTACACGTCCGTTCTTGAGAGGGTTTCATGACCCGAGAAAGCTTTTTAAAAGATGGGATCGATCGATGGTTGTACCAATGCACTCAAGTCTTTCTAGAGGGGTTAATTAAGTAAAAATGATGACGATCAAGTACTAATTCCGGTCAAATTTTCCTTCCTTTGTTTAAAGTAGTAGGAGCAAATTCAAACCCCCGTGCGTAACACCATTTGATCCGGTCAACTTTGAAGAAAGCAGCCGGAATTTTCTGATTTTGATTTAACAATGTGCTGGCTGCTTGACTGACGCAACGGCAACGCGATGCAGGCGTACCTGCCGAGCCAGATGCCGCCGGCGCTGCGGCCTTACCGCGAGGACGAGCTCCGCAACCTGCGCGGCGACGACCAGGAGGGTCCATACCAGGAACACGACCGCGTCTATCGCTACGACGTCTACAACGACCTCGGCTCGCCGGACGACAACAACCCGCGCCCCATCCTCGGCGGCTCCGCCGAGCACCCCTACCCGCGCCGGTGCCGCACCGGCCGCAAGCCCACAAAGACCGGTGCGTGCGCAGCACTCTCGCTCGCTCTATCTGTATTACCCTTCATGACACGTGGACCCGTATGCGCAGTATCTTTGGAAGACGGGCCCACTGTCAGCTGTCGGAGAACTTGTACAGAAATGTTGACTGACTTTGACTTGACCCGTGTCGTGACTCTGCAGACCCGAACTCGGAGAGCCGGCTGCCGCTGCTGCTGGCGCCGGTGCAGCAGATCTACGTGCCCCGGGACGAGGTGTTCGGGCACCTCAAGATGTCGGACTTCATAGGGTACTCCATCAAGGCGATCGCCAAGGGGATCGTGCCGGCGGTGCGCACGTACGTGGACACCACCCCCAAAGAGTTCGACTCGTTCGAGGACATCATAGGCAACCTCTACGAGGGCGGGCTCAAGCTGCCCGAGGTCCCGGCGCTCGAGGAGATGCGCCGCCTCTTCCCGCTCCAGCTCGTCAAGGACCTCCTCCCCGACGCCGGCGACTACCTGCTCAAGCTCCCCATGCCGCAGATCATCAAAGGCACGCACGTGTTCTCTTATTGATCACTACCACGACGCAGTGACGCACACCTCACTGACAGTGTGGGTGGTTGTGAATGACCCTGACTGACTGAATGCTGCGTGCGTTGTGGTGAAAAAAAAAACAGAGGACAGGAATGCGTGGAGGACCGACGAGGAGTTCGCGAGGGAGGTGCTCGCCGGCGTCAACCCGATGATGATCACGCGCCTCACGGTGAGTGAACTGAACGAACGGCCGAAGAGCTTGACCACCCGGAAATGAAAATGAAACGCGCCTGACGTGCAACCCGCTCTACCTCTGTTCGATCGGTCGCAGGAGTTCCCGCCGAAGAGCACGCTTGACCCCAGCAAGTACGGCGACCACACGAGCACCATCACGGCGGCGCACGTCGAGAGCAACCTCGAGGGCCTCACCGTGCAGCAGGCGCTGGACGGCAACCGGCTCTACATCCTGGACCACCACGACCGGCTCATGCCGTTCCTGGTCGACGTCAACAACCTGAAGGGCAACTTCATCTACGCCACCAGGACGCTCTTCTTCCTGCGCGGCGACGGCAGGCTGGCGCCGCTGGCCATCGAGCTGAGCGAGCCGCAGGTCCAGGGCGACCTGACCATGGCCAAGAGCAAGGTCTACACGCCGGCGTCCAGCGGCGTCGAGGCGTGGGTGTGGCAGCTCGCCAAGGCGTACGTCGCCGTCAACGACTCCGGCTGGCATCAGCTCATCAGCCACTGGTACGACAACACTATCTTGCTCAGTAATGTGTCGAGATACTGCGAGATTTACTAACGCATGATCGCTCGGTCTCACTGTCTCAGGCTGAACACCCACGCTGTCATGGAGCCGTTCGTGATCGCGACGAACCGGCAGCTGAGCGTGACGCACCCCGTGCACAAGCTCCTCCACCCGCACTACCGCGACACGCTGAACATCAACGCCCTGGCGCGGCAGACGCTCATCAACGGCGGCGGCATCTTCGAGATGACCGTCTTCCCCGGCAAGTACGCGCTCGCCATGTCCTCCGTCGTCTACAAGACCTGGAACTTCAACGAGCAGGCCCTCCCGGCCGACCTCATCAAGAGGTGAAAAAAAAACATCATTCTTTATTCGACGCTACTTATATATAAATCGAATGAGAACTCCATCATCACAGGATCAGAAAAGTGTACTGATCAATGCCGTTTGAAATGGAACGCAGGGGTGTGGCAGTTGAGGACCCGTCGAGCCCGTACAAGGTGCGTCTGCTGATCAAGGACTACCCGTACGCGTCGGACGGATTGGCGATCTGGCACGCGATCGAGCAGTGGGTGAGCGAGTACCTGGGCATCTACTACCCGTCCGACGCCGCGCTGCAGGGCGACGCGGAGCTGCAGGCGTGGTGGACGGAGGTGCGCGAGGTCGGGCACGGCGACCTCAAGGACGCGCCGTGGTGGCCGAAGATGCAGGCCGTGTCGGAGCTGGCCACGGCCTGCACCACCATCGTCTGGATCGCGTCGGCGCTGCACGCGGCCGTCAACTTCGGGCAGTACCCGTACGCCGGGTACCTCCCGAACCGCCCGACAGTGAGCCGGCGCCGCATGCCGGAGCCGGGGACCGAGGAGTACGGGGAGCTGGAGAAGGACCCCGAGCGCGCGTACATCCACACCATCACGAGCCAGCTCCAGACCATCATCGGCATCTCGCTGCTGGAGATACTGTCCAAGCACTCCTCCGACGAGGTGTACCTCGGCCAGCGCGACACGCCGGAGTGGACGTCGGACGGCAAGGCGCTGGCCGCGTTCAACCGGTTCAGCGAACGGCTGGTGGAGATCGAGAGGAAGGTGGTGGGCGAGAACCGCGACCCGGAGCTCAAGAACCGCAACGGGCCCGCCAAGTTCCCGTACATGCTGCTCTACCCCAACACCTCCGACCGCAAGGGCGCCGCCGCGGGGCTCACCGCCAAGGGCATCCCCAACAGCATCTCCATCTGAGCAGCTTGTCCAGTTCTTTCACTGTGCCACGTGTGGTCGCGTCCGAGCTGGCGTGTCAATAAGCAAATCTTGTACTCCCTATAAAAGAGATCGATGGGTGTGTTTGTGCGAGACGGTTAACGGAAATAAAGATTACTGAACCAAGTGAATGTTGCTGCGCCCCAATCTGAAATCGTAAGCAAAATATATCAAATTAGTACAAGACGCAAAATGACCCTGAACCAAAGATAATGATAATAATTAACGGGGGCATAGATAATATACTCCCTTCATCCTAATAGAAACTTATTTTTAGCTTTTGTTAATTACGACTTTGACCAATGGTTTTAATAACTTTAATTAAGTTTAATATCATAAATTATATATATTATAAAAGTATTTTTTTATGAATATAAAAGTACAAATACTAGATTTTTCAGTTTAACCGAATCTATAAAAATCATTGATCAAAGTGTAAGTCAGAGATAGAAATAAACTTTACTGAGACATCTAACATAATGATGTAAGCTGTCGGTATCTCTGACAATGACGTACTTATAACATCCTGTATCTTCGTTGGGTTAGAATTTTCTTTCTCTCATTTGGCCCAGTCGATCTGCTAACCTTCTCGCGATCTCGGCCGTCGGTTCGCCTTCAATCCAACGGCTCTTCTCATCC
>BCLH01000419.1:45497-66476 GCA_001602315.1 Zoysia pacifica
TGCGCCCCGCGTCTCGCCCTGCTCCGCACGCCCAGCAGCTAGCCATCGCGTCGCCCCTATCCAGCCGTCGTGCGTGCCCTCTGCCTGCACGCGCGCCCGGCCTGCTCGCTCTTCGCAGTGCACCATCGCACCGCCGCTCACCCCCAGTATCGCGTCGTCCACCCCAGCACCGGCAGCCCTGCGTCGCACCCTGCCCTCTGCAGCACCGCGCCTCCTCGAGCCTCGCCCCGGTTCGCGCTGTTTCATGTCTGCGCTCTGTCGAGCCCGCGCGGGAGCTCGTCTTCCTCGTCGCCAGGAGCCACGTCGTCCTCGACGTGCGTCTCTGTTCTCGTCCCCCGCAAGGCCTGGTCCGTCTGTCCTCATCACGTGTCCCTGCGTCGTGCCTTCTGTACAGCACCATGTGACGTAGTCGTCGATCTCGAGCCGCCCCGACGCGCCCTGCCTCGTCGTCGTGCCACTCTCTTCTGTGCTCGTAGCGGCGACATCTTCTCGGCTTCGTCCTCGGTCCGCCTTCGACCCTCATCGAGCCCCGGTCGTCGTTCTCTGCACCGCTCGTCTCTGGCCACGCCTCGTCGCCCTCACGCGGAGCCGCGCCGCGCGCGTCGTCCTTGCTCGTCGTCAGTCCCCACTCGCAGGAGCCGCGCTGCCCTGTCGTCGACCTCGCCCCGGTCCTCGTCCCCAACTGCGCCGTCCTCGATCCGCCTTCACATCGTCGCCAGGAGCAGCGCTGTCGCTGGCGCGTGCCATCCTTGATGAGCGCGGCAATCGTCGTCCTTCGACCTCGACGTCGTCCTGCTTGTCCCCGTGCGGCGTCGTGCTGTCCTCGTCTTGAGCCAAGTGCTTGTGTCGTTCGTTCGCCGTTGACCCTGTCGTCTCGTCCGCTTTCAGGTGAACACGCCTCCTGGTGGTTCGATCATGTCGGGTTTGCTTTCTTCCTCTGACCTTCCTCGTCCATGTTTCAGTCATCAGCAGTGGGGCCCTTCGTCGTCGGCCAGTCAACTGTACCCCTATTGTTCTTCTCAGATCAGTGGATCGTAATCGTCCTTCTCTGTTTGAACGCCTGGCACCAAGCCTCTTCGTCGACGCCCTCGAGTTCAATCGGTCAGCAGGTTCGCGTCGGCCTCTCCGCTCAATCTTGGTGAGCTCTTGCGCCACTGCCTATTTTTCTCTTGGTTAGAGATCGAGTATGTCAGTGGATGTGTAAGATTGCTATTGTTTTGGCTGTCATCTTTGTGGCATGTTCCCATGCAGGTTAGAGCTCTGTGGAAGTGGGCTTTTCCGTTCATTGCCGAGCTTCGCCGTCGTCCCTGTTTGACGATCTTCGTCCGTACTGTCGCCCTGCTTATCGTCCCGGCTCCGTCCTCGCCAGGTCTTCCCCGTGGTGAGATGCTCGTAGTCGTTGGATTTGTTTCCTGTTGAGCGCTGCGTGTGGTGTGCTTGTGGTGACCGTTCCTTGAGCAGGGTCAGTGGAGCCTTGTCTTTCAGTTCGTGCCGTCCAGCTTCGTGAGTGAGGTTTCATCTTCGACCTTCCTTCCACAGTCAGTAGAGTTCATCAGATCAAGCCTTCTGTGAGCTGTGCAGCATCTTCTCCTTTTAATTTCAGTTGTGTATGCTTGGTTTCCGTCCCTATCTGATATCGTTGTCTGCTTCTTTAGTTGAGAGTCAGTTAGGCGTGAACCGTGTTGCAGGCCATCTGAACTCAAGGTTCCGAGGTTCTCATCGTCTCCCGTTTTGCGACGTCTCCATCCAGCGTCTTCGGCTCCGTCTCAAGCTACATCCCTGTCGTCGCTCATGCCGTCCTCGTCGTTCGTCGCCGTGTCGTCGAGGTCTTCGTCCTGTTGTCCGAGTTCATCGCTGTCTTCATTTTGGCTCGGCCGTCTCTTGTGAGTTTCCTCTATTACCGTTGTTTCTGTGGTCGTTGTTTCCGTTGGTTGGACCTTGAACTCTATCTGTGCTAGGAGGAACAAATCGTCGGAGCGTGAGCACGTCTTCATTTTCCATGTTCTGTTGGTATGCTGTGTTGGGATTAAGCCATGTTGGTGTTTGTTTTCAGGTCGGTGGATCACCGCCGTTCTTTGTGTCCGACGCCCAGGATCTGAGCTACGCTGTCTTCACCTCGACCTGTGTTCTCACAGCTTCCTTTCAGCTCTTGCTCAAGTATCGGTGAGCATCTCTATATCTCTGTTCAATTTCTCGTTGTTTCATTTCAATCCGTGAGTGCTAACTCCTCCATCTCAATCCTTCATTGATCGGTTTCGCTTTGAGCCACCACTTCGAGTGCAGGTTCAACTGTTCAGGTCGTTGTTCCTAGGGTTAGCTCACTGATCATTTCGTCGGAGAGTTTTCGTGCCCTCAACGTTGCCGACTCTTCGTTGAACCAAGCTGTGGTAAGCTCTGGTCTCTTGTCCTTGCATCTTTTTTGTCGCTTAGCAAAGTTCACAAATCGTGGCTACGAGTTGGTACTGAAGTCTAAGTTTTTCGTTGTGTGCAGGGATCGTTCCAGCTCTAGGCCAAGGTCAGCGGAGTCGGCTGTGACCGAGCCCAAGTTTGGAGTTGTTTAGTCATGTCGAGTTCCGACGCCGCTTTTGCCTTCGGTCATCATCTCTATGGTCTTGCTTCAACCTTGGCTCAAGTTTTGGTGAGCACTTCAGTCTTTTCATTTTCTTTTCTGTTGGTTAGGCCGATCTGTAGCTCGTATGGTGTCCAGTTCGTTCTCTAGTCATGCAGCCAGTGACCATCCCGTGGGTCACATGGCAGGCGCCGTGTCTAAGCCTTTGGACATGTGTTCACGGTCCAGCTGTGACTCAGCTTGTGATCACGTGGCTGTGACTGTGTTCGTGCCTTAGTTCTTTCCTGTTCGGGCCAACGCGTGATAAGATCCTTAGACACGTGCCGTCTACCGTGTCCGAACCTCGATTCTCACGCGTTCGGCCTAGTCCATCTTTGATCCTGTTTTTGTTTGATCCGTGTATCCGTTCGTAGAGTTCGTTCTAAGTAGTTGTTGAGTCGTCCTTTTCAGTTTTTTACCTGTTTTTCGTGCCGTTTGTCAAGCTAGAGATGTTGTCGAGTTCTTGGAGACTGTTCTGCACGAGAACTTAGATCCTGGATGGGATCTCGACTCACAAGGCAAGCCGTGCTCTTTGACCAATTTTGATTCTAGCTTTTAAACTGCATGTTTTGTTTGAAACCATAATTTGCATGCCAACTATTTTAAAATATGCTAGCAACATTATCAAGCCGTGCCTATTTATCGTTTCACATATTATGAGCCTTAAGACTGCTTTAGTACTATTACTTTACTTTTATACTTAGCCATACTTAGTTACATTTATTTACTATACTTCACATCTTATCACTATAAAAATAGAATTTGTGTTAAATGCTTTTGAACTGTGATTCAAATATGTGTGTTTTGCAAATAACTCTATACAAACTATTTAGTGGGGGCAGGCTGAAGTATGAAGTGCTGAGGGAGTCTTGGAAAGTCTCTGTTGACATACCTGTTGTGGGTACACATGAGGTTCCGACTTTTAGACCTTTCGAGAGGTTTGTTGGTTGTTGGTGTTGAGGTTGAAGAGATAGCCTGCCTCGACAATTAAGGACTGAGTCTTTCGATCTTTGTACGCTCAGTCAACAACCATGCACACCACGTTACCCTGTATGGGCAGTGGCTTGATCTTGAAGTTTGTCGAGACTGGTTGTTTACCCGTGAGTTGACGGTGACGTGTTAGTGTGGTGTAGAGCTATGACTCCTCACATGAGATCGAGATACCCCATCTAATCATTAGTAGGCTCTTCACAACATCAAGACCTGATTGCGTAGGCACTTAAGATGACTATTCTAGAGGACGGATAGCACTAGTTAAAGCTTATGAATGGGTCTTGTGTGGTTACTGTATCAAGAGCGGCGGCCGCGGTCCTCGCTATGGTGCCACTTCTTGTTAGTCTAAGTACATAAACTCTGCAGAGTTATATTTAATGTGCATTGCCACGTCTTTTTTTTAAGAACACTCTCTGAGTTGTGCTACTCTTTGAGTAGTTTTGTTTTCTTCTCTCTACTTCTATTTTAAAATGTTTTAGACTCCGCCCTTTGAGCTGTAGCTAGGTGTGGAGATTATATCGGTATTTAAAATGAACCTCCATTCGAGATAACGGAGATCTCTGCGTGGTAAAATAATAAAATCAGACTGTTTTAAAATAAAACTTCTTGCATCTTTAAAATAAAATATTTTGAACTTGTATTTAGCACTTGAGCCAGCTTTCATCCTTAAAACTATTCTTTGCATGCATACATTATTGATAGGTAGTATATGGTTTGCTGAGTATTCACGTACTCACGGCTTTTTACGCTTTTCTTTTTTAAGGTCAGCTAGATGATCATTCTCGTCTGTCTTCAGGCCGTGGTTTGAGGTTCACTCCTGTACTCGAGTTGCCTGTAGAGGAAGTGGTTCGTCTTGATGTTTGCTCTTGCTTTTTGTTTCCGTTGCTGTTCCAGTTCTTCGATATTCGATAGTTTTGTTCTGCTATAAAAAGTTAAGTAAATTTTATAAATGATCTCATTGATTTAATTTACATTATCTTTATTTACTCATTTACTCACTATATTATAATTTTTAATTGATCACTTATAATAAACATGTTTGCCAATATTTTAAAATCGACGAAAGCATGTAAGATCGATCGAATCTTATCAAAAGGTGGGCTCACTGTGAAAGAGACATGCAAATATTTCGCGGAAGCTGGGCAGTAGAACGCCGCCGAGCCAGCGACCCAACGGCCCACACGGCACCACCATCTGCTTCCTCTCATTCTCAGGCGGTCCAGTCACCCACCGAACGCTGGCACTCCCACCAAGGGTGATCAGGCAACGCTGTCAGTAAAGAAACGGTGGCCGACAAGCCTGAAGCTTTTGCTGGCTCTTCCTACGAACAGTGGAGCAAAGTACACATGATTGTGATTCGTAGTAGTAGTAGTACTAGGTGGATGCTCTCTGTCTGCTTCACTACCTATAATCACTCTATGGCATCGTCGAGAGAATTATTTTGGTGCCTGCTGAGCAATCCAAACGACAGCAGTTCCCTGAATTCCTGCGTGGTGAGTGAAGCTGATAGGAACGATGAAAGGGACGTGTGCTCCATACAAAACTGAATGCATCAACTCAAATGATAGGAACTACCGTACATAATCTATCTATATGTATGATTTTGCAGAAACTTCACTTTAGAAAGCGTCATTGGATCTTCATCATCTATTGTGAGCCATTGGATGTGATATCCATCACATATGTTCCAGCGACTTTGGCTCTTCGTCACGCGCATCTCCATCCAGCAGATTGGCCTCTGCACCGGCGTCTCCCTCCCCCATCCCTCACCGCACACCTCCTTCTCTCGGACCCGGATGTTGTGACTGCAACTTAAGCTGTCGGAGCAGTGCCTTTGGATCGGGATTGAATAGCAGAGAAAGAGCTAGGAGTACTGTGCACTAAAACACTGTAGCCGATACTGTTCACCGGTGCTATAGCGAAAAGCGAAGGGTTGAAGGGCCATGCCGTTGTTAACTTGCAGTCGCAGTTATAACTGCATCGGAGCCCTGTCCCCTTCTCTCTCACCCTCGCTGCCTCCCTCCCTCACCTCTGTCGCCTCTCCTCCTCTTGCTCCCGCATAAAGAGTGTGTCACCGCCTCCTTTTCTCTCCTGGCCCCTGCTCGTAGCCTCCCCCCCCCCCCCCCCCCCCCCCCCCCCCCCCCCCCCCCCCCCCCCCCCCCCCCCCCCCCCCCCCCCCCCCCCCCCCCCCCCCCCCCACCCGCCCCGCCTCAACTGAGTGCCTTCACGTCCCTCCCCTCCAATTTTGAGGATGGCAGATGAATGTTTGTACTTCGTAATGTTTTATGTCATTTCTGTATGTTTTCATGCTGATCTTTCATGCTCCTCCGACTATTTAGGTGCATTTTTCTACCTCTCCAATACGTTTTGCTTATATTTTTTGTGATAATTATGTCTGAATTGCGCTATTAATTAATATATTGCAGCCGTTTACCTGCAAATCAGGTGATGTGTTCATCAAAAGAATTGTGGCCAAGGGAGGAGAAAAGGTCGAAGCAAGCTTTTACAATGGTAGTACCATCTTTTTAGTGCGTGGAGTTGCTATGCTGCCAAATGTTTCTTTAATTATTTAACCATTGATACTCTTCCTTATTGGATACTCTTAGGTGCGTGATGGAAATCTATTGGTTTTTTTTTTCGAAATGGAAATCTATTGGTTAATGGAATGACTCAGGATTAAGATTTTGTAATGGGCCTAGCAACTACAGTTTAAAAAGCTGAAAAAAAAGGCCCTTGAGAGAGGCCCACCTTGCCCCTCCAATCGGCTGCTGGCTCATCCATCAGATCTCCGTCTCCGTCTCCGTCTCCGGCGGGCTCTAACCTCATCGGAGCATGCGGCACAACCACCCCGGCTGCAGTCGGGCACACCAGGCGGGCGCGCTCCTCCTCATCGCCTCCACTTTCCTCCTCACCCGCCTCTTCGACCGTCTCCTCCTCGTCGACACTTCCTCCTCTTGGACCACCGCCTCTTCTGCGACCTTCGCAGCAGCAGCAGCAGGATCGGACGATGACCTCCACATCTACGTCTACTCCGAGGACGAGATCGACGGCTTACGCGCCCTTCTCCGCGGACGTGATGGCACTGTCTCCGCCGCCACCTGCCTCAAGGGCCAGTGGGGCACCCAGGTACATGGTTCTTCCTCTTCTTCTGCTAATCTCATATCGTATCATCTCTAATTCGTCTAAAAGCTTACTCACGCAATTATCGTTTCAAGAAATTTGTTTGACAAAAACGGTGTTCCCAGTAACTGTTGTTCACATGGTCGAGTAGTAGAACCTCCAGCCTACTGTAGCAAACCACTCTTGATTGCATCCACTAGTATCCCTATTTACTGTTCACTTGATTATGAGTACCTGTATCACGCATTCACAGTGTGCATTTCACACGCTGCAGAAAACAAAGTATGGCTTCACTGTGGCACTGGTTTTCAATTTCATAGGTCAAGATCCATCAGCTTCTTCTCAAGTCAAGGCACAGAACACTCAACAAGGACGAAGCAAATCTCTTCTTTGTTCCGAGCTATGTGAAGTGTGTCAGGATGACAGGAGCACTCAACGATAAGGAAATCAATCAAACCTATGTCAAGGTAGATCAACAATTGCCTGAATCATGTTCGTTCCGGAACAACATCCTTAGTACTTAGCCTCCATGCCTGCAGGTTCTGAGTCAAATGCCATATTTCCGCAGATCAGGTGGCCGTGACCACATTTTTGTTTTTCCAAGGTACCAACTTTCTAATTATTATTAGAGAACCTATAAACAAATAAATTTTATTGGTCGCCATTTGATTACCCAATTTTGTTTTCTCATATGCAGTGGTGCTGGTGCTCACCTATTTCGCTCATGGGCAGTATTTCTAAATCGATCTATCATCCTTACTCCAGAGGTAGACTAGTTTGTGGTTCTGTTCTCATGCACTTCATTGTTTTTTCTTACAAAACAAAACGAATAAATTGGTCTGAATTATCCAAATCTTAGGGCTGCTTTTCTTTTTTTCAGTTGTAAAACATTTTGCTTTTAACAGGGCAGGAACAATCCTCATTCATTCAGAAGATAATAGTAGGAGTTTGCAAATTGTTTTCATAGGTGTTCTTATTCTGAATAGATTCTAATTTGTAACCATGGTTACCATGTGCCTTAGTTGTCAGAGCCATATTTTTAGAACTTTTCTGCACCTAAATGTTAAGGTCTCCTGAGTTTCTCACCAAGATGCCTGTACAATTTAATTTGTTAATCTGTGCTTATGCGTGGTAGAATTAGGGAGCACTTAGCATTTTTTTTATATGTTTCCATGTATGTATAATGTATTTGTAGATATATATTTTTTGTGATATAATGTTAAAAGTGCATTACCTATATGATGGTGGTTGCATATTTTCCTTTTAAAAATGAAACTCATTAGTTGTCTGCAAATTATTTGTGAGTTAGTCTGAAATAGGTTAGGTTGGATATCTTCGAATCGACTTGTTTCATTAGTGCCTGTGATGTTCTCTTTCATACGGCTAAGCTTGCATGATACTTGAAATTTCCATATGTTTTATTTGTTAGGGTGATCGTACTGATAAGCGAGGCACGAGTGCATTTAATACATGGAAAGATATTATTATACCTGGGAATGTGGATGATTCTATGGTGAAGTCCGATGCACGTGCCGTCCCACCAATCCTGTTATCCAAAAGGAAGTACTTAGCAAACTTCCTTGGGCGCGCACAGGGAAAAGCAGGGCGTCTTCAACTGGTGGAGCTTGCAAAGCAGTATCCTGACAAGGTTGAAAACAGTTTAATATGCTATTAAGTATTATATTAGTGCACAAAACCTTCCTTTAAACACTCTTCAATGAGAAAACCTATCATGTATTTGCCATATAAAGTTGGCAAAGATCTTCATCTAAATGTTATACAGTAAAAATTGTCATGTATAAGCACCTTGCAATATAAGGTCGTACTGAAATTGCATTTTGTGTTTGTTTTTGTATCTCAAATGATGATTGCACAGGTCACAATATTAAGTTTGTAGGTTGCCTTTTCTGTGTACTGAATAGTGCTTCTTATTTATATTTCTTTTGCTCAGACAGCTTGGGGGTTGGTTTTGTGAACTTTTCAGCTAGAGTCTCCAGAGCTGAAGTTGTCTGGTCCTGACAAATTGGGAAGGATGGATTACTTCAAGCACCTGAGGAATGCAAAGTTCTGCTTGGCTCCTCGTGGCGAGTCGTCATGGACACTTCGCTTCTATGAATCCTTCTTTGTGGTGAGCTCTCCTCTTCTCCTTGCACCCCTAAATGAAATGGGTTTCAGTGCATATGTAACAGCATGAATCTTGAGCTTGTAAGAATGTTGATGACAGGAATGTGTGCCAGTGATTTTGTCAGATGAAGTCGAGCTTCCTTTCCAGAATGTGATCGATTATAGTGAAATATCAATAAAGTGGCCATCGTCTCGGATTGGTCCGGAACTCCTCAGGTACCTTGATTCCATACCAGGTGAGAATCACTCTTTGTAGTATATTTGATATGTTAAGCCTGGACTGTATCAAAGAAGGTGAAAATATGTTGCTGTTGGCGTGGCTATATACATGTGTGTGCAGATGAAAGGCTTGAGGAAATGATTGATCGTGGGCGGAAGGTTAGTTGCCTGTGGGTGTATGCGGTGGATACGGAGCCATGCTCTGCCATGGCCGGTATCCTATGGGAGCTGAGGAGGAAGGTGCGGCGGTTCCACCAATCCTCGGAGACGTTCTGGCTGCACAACAGAACGATTGTGAACAGAGACCTGGTTGAGTTCCACAGTTGGAGGACGCCTGTTCGATTGCCCTGAACTGTTGAGGATGAATTATTTATGGTTGACGTTGTGTGCAAGGGCCTTTAGTCTCTCCATTCTCATCTTTTCATTTTACTCTTCGTGTGTTTAGGTAGCCCGTGCCTTTCACGAGTGAACTTTCCGAGCTGGCGCGCACGAGTGTTCACTAATCATAATCGATAGCAATGCTTTTGGAATCTTGTGCGTCACATGGTTTTGTAGTCTGATCAACACTGCATCACGCTGATTGCAGTCTGATCAAGTCAAACCAGTTTTTGCTTGTGTATACTATTATCATTAATTATCGGAGTTCACAACTCAATGATAGGAACTGGTACTAGAGTAGTAAGTACTCACTACAGTACAGTATTTTTCTTCAAAGACTGTAGGAGTAAGTATGTACAACCCTTTTTACATGGACCATCGTCCCTACTCAACTAATTTTCCACCAACTCCACGCTTAGTTTCATTTTAAGAGAAACAAATAAAAATTCCTTGATTTGATGGTTTGACCTGAATGGCATGTGTGTGACTCGATGACGCAGATATTTATTGCTGGCATGGCTCATCACTCACCAATTGTTTGGCTGTCCTAAAAAAAAAATTGTTTGGCTATCTGATAAAATAGATCGAGCGCAATGGATGATGGATATCGGTATCAATTACTCCTGCTCCCTCCATTTTTAAATAAATACTGTACGTCAGTGTAAAGCATGCGCGCATCACAATGCTACTACCCAATCCCCATAGAAAATTTAATCTAACTTGAGCAGATCAGCTCCTACTTAAAAATTGCGGATACGACGATCTGCACCATATATTACACCAAACAACGTGATCCTCCAGGATCTTGAAGTGGGTCAGCGCGCTGCTACCACCCGGATGCTTCCATGTCTTTGAGTATTTTCTCTCTGTTCTTTAATGGATTAATTTAATGGATATTATTATAATTTTTTAGAATTTGAATTATATCATCTTGTCTTACATATCATCGTTGAAATTTAATTGATGTCATTATTGACTTTTAAATTTAATTTTTATCATTTATTTTATTAAAAAAATTGTTCAAATGTGTAAAATTTTAAGTTGTAATTCAAATAAATCTAATGATAAATTAAATTATATTAAAATATATGTAATTTATTAAATATTTTTAATAAAACAAATAATCAAAATTGAATTTAAAAATTAATGACGATATTAATTAAAAAAGGGAGGGAAGTACTCCGTAGTAGCATTCTCGCGGTAGGTGAAGGCTGCCGTGACGAATGGAATGATTTGGGCTATTTTCAATCCTTCTCGTGTGCAGCAAGGAGGAGACCGAGACCGCAATGTTATCGACGAGCAAGTCCCTTTCCGATCGGCCTCGTCTTTTTCCATCTGGGAGGAACAGCCACTACCCCTGGGTCACGAATGGACGATGAATGGGACGATACAGTTACCAAATCCACGCGCATCACAGCGACACGATCCGTAATCCGTCCCCCGCACGTGCCTCGGACGCGTCCACGGCGAGCCCGGGCGTCGTGTCGCGTAACCTGGAGGAGTGGAGTGGACCGCGGAGCAGCGAGTGTTTCACGTGGTAACGTGCGCGGCTGCGTGCCCACCACACAAAAGGAAGATTAGAAGCTAGGATTAGTAGAAAAACTCGACCTGATTGGTGGTTGATGTGGCCGGACAGCTAGCCGGGCTGCTGCGGAGGAGTAGTAGAATCCCTGCCGCCTGCGTGCTGCGTGCTGCGTCTGACGCTGCGTGCGTTGTCTCGGCAAGAACAGGTGATCAGTGGCTGTCTCCGTGCAATAGATTCTGACGGATATGGTCTTATGAGACCTGAACCGGGGATCGATCGATCAAGGGGCCGATCCCAGTTGCTGGTAGGAGGAACAAATCCGGATTTACCCGATCGAGCAGCGGGTCGCCGATCCGAGGGCACGTGGTCAAGTTGCCCGCTGGGAAGACGGAGTGTCCGCGCCGTGATTTCCTTCGTTCGAGACCCGGGTGCCAATTGTCAGTAGTACTAGTATAAGAAAATGGTGTGTGATGACGTCGCACCTCGCTGTCGGTGAACTGAAAGCTGATCGCATGCCTTTGGATTTTGGCGGCCGGGAGACCTTCGTTTTTGTTTGGTACATGCACCTACGATGGTTAGCGTCGTCGTTCTGATGTGAACTAAAATTCACAGAACGGGCCTCGGGCAGTGTCAGAAAAGGAAGAAAGGAAGTGGAAAAATCTGGGTCAACGCTAGGAACGCGCTATCTTTTCTGTTGGAATGGGTCGCTAGTTGCGAAAGCAGGGAACGAGAGCTCCCAAGAGGAAGCAACGGAGGCATAGAAGAGGATTAGGCCTCGATTAGCACGCGGCGCACCTGCTCCCGTTACAACCGCGGATCTGACCTGATCCGCTTGAGATTGCGGCCACGACTGCCGGCCATGGAGATCGCGAGTTCGCGACCGCAACCACATGTCGGTGGCGGCGATAGCTGTCTGCGTATGCAAGCCTCTCCGTGCCGCGGGCAGCCGCTGACAGAAACGTGCGGGAACGATGGCCCTTGCCTGGCAAGTGGGGCCTTGATCCAGGGCGACATCCTGGCCAGGGGCATGCTGGTGCTGGTGCATGGCCTCATCGTCCTTCCTCGATCCCATCCTCCGTGTACAGCTATCACGAAGACGGGTCCACGGTCATCCCGACGGTAAGCTTAGCCGTCGTGGTCGAAAAAAAAATCCCACAAAAGCGATGTTAACGACTCGCTCAAGTCTCGTGGGTCTCTGTAGTCGCCGCGCCGGTCCGTCCAGTAAGTAACACTAAACACGCCATTACCGGAACTCACATCGAAATCCCGTTCCGTTCCTGGATCCAGGTCGCGTCTCCACTCTCCATCCCCTTCGACAGGGATCCGAGAACGTGGATCACGCGCTGCCGGATCGTCGTTCGTACTACGTCGTATAAAGTGGGGGACCTCCTCGTCCTCGCTCGATCGAAAAGCTCGCGGTCCTGCCAGGTCCTGCACGTTCTCTGCTCCCTTCACCCACGGCGGCTACGGACCGCCGGGTACTGGCAGACGCTACTGGGCGGCTACGGACCGCCGGGACGGGTCACCGCACCCACGGCTGGGTGAGGTCGAGTTTGACAGGGGAAACAGCCGCGACTCTTCGAAACCACTCGTGTCCGCGGTTTAGTGATGGCCACCAGCCGAAACCACTCGTGTCCGCGGTTTCGTGATGGCCACCAGCCGAGAGGTAAAAGCGGATTCATTCACACTTATTTTATATATTTAACTATATTTAAAATCATCGAATAAATAAATCAACAAATTAAATAATTTTTTTATTTTTTCAAACGATACTTTACTTACGATCTCACGTTTATTCACCCAACTACATCACTTATATCTTCCTACCTCAGATAAGATTTACTCAGCCCCGAGGCCGGAGCGAGGAGACGTCGACGGATTATTCCGAGGAGACGTGAGCCCCGCCGCCGGCTGCGCATGTGCGCGCGCGCCACGGTGATCCCGGCCTGCCCTAGAGGCACAATCAATCGAGGCACAATCAATCGGTCACCGGTACCCGCGATGCCGACGTGTGCTCTGTGTATTGCACTACCATCCGGTCCGTCCGATCTCACCAGCAGCGTGTTTTGGCCGTCGCGATCCGTCGTTGGAAGAAAAGAACAGAACAGAGCTGGCTGGAGTAATAAACGCGGCCCCTGCCCATGCAGCCGCAGCAGCCTCCTAGTACTATAATATCCGGGGCAGAGCGGGCGGCCACTGCTCCTGTTGGAAAGGCAACCGCGGATCAGAGCTCGCTGGCACACACCGTGTTGGCAAGCGAGCGCGGTGCCGCCGGTGACCTGAGAGTGTCTGACCAGCCCCCCACCCCCACCGAGTGAGTCCGGCGAGGCGAGGATGCTGCTGCACGGGTTCTTCGACCGGCTGACGGGGAAGAACAAGGAGGCGTGGACCGAGGGCCGGATCCGCGGGACAGTCGTGCTGGTCAAGAAGGAGGTCCTGGGGTTCAACCACTTCCACGCCTCGCTCCTCGACGGCGTCCACCAGATCCTCGGCCGGGAGCAGGGCCTCACCTTCCGCCTCGTCAGCTCCACCGCCGCCGACGCCGGTGAGCATCCCTCCACCACCTCCTCCATCCCCTTCTTCCTCCCGAAGGCAGTTAACTCCTGGCGGCGCGGCTTCGCACTCGCAGAAACGAAACGCCGCGCGTTCTTGGTCGCAACCCGCAACTGCCCCGCGCGCTGACGCTTTTCTGGCTCGGTGTTATCTTCTCCCCGCCGTGGCATTTGCCTTCCCGAGACCGTGAACCACCGCGGCAGCATGGTCCAGGAATCCGACTAACTTACCTGTTGTAGATTTGAATTTGGATCGAATTTGTTTGAATTTGAGTTTATCGAGGCGGCGGGCATTTTTGTTGTTGCGGATTTGTCGTGGAGCACAGTTTGATCCAAAGAGACGGCTCGAATCTCGCTTCCTGGACAGGCTGTTGCATTCAATGGGACAGGACAGAGACAATAACTGGAGTGGCCTAGTGGGGTCAGGTTTAAAAAATCGTTTGAGCCGTGGAAACTGTGCTCGAAAGCGGTTTAACGAAAATCAAATCGTAAACTGTAAAAATCGTAAAAACGGTTAAAAAATTGAATAAATTTAAAAATCAAATTTTTTACGGTATATTGTTTTTAATTTGAAATCAAATCAGTTTGAGCGGTTTTTCAATGATTTTTGCAGTAAACCGCTCGGTTTGAGCGGTTTTTGAATTTTCAAATTTTTTTAAATTTTTATTTTTTTTAAAAATTTTAAAATAAAAATCAGTTATTCGTAAAAACCGAACCGCACCGATTTAATCGAAAAACACGGTTTTCGAACGGTTTTGTGAACCATGAGTGGGGATCGATTCGTGGCGGCGGGGCCACTGCCAACTGCCGAGGAAAACGAGATGCCTGGCCAGGGACCGACACCCTCGCCTCTGGGAGTACTTTAGCTTAGTTCTTGGCTAATTGCGCCTTTGAGCGTTATCTAATCAATCCTTCTTGTTTGAGTTAAACAAAATTCAACGCAGTTTTACAGACTTTTTTGAGATGAAATCTTTCAGAACGGGTAGAGACCCAAAGAAAAAATTTTTAGGGCGAGTAGAAATTTGGCAGCAACAACTTCACAGTTCATTGACGCAGGAATCGAAAGGGACGCCACACTCCAAACGGAACATTTGCTTTTCCAAGTAGTGAACGTATGTAATTTTTCACCTTTGGATGCGGTGACTGATGAAGGTGATGGATCGCAGGGAATGGGGGCCGGGGCAAGGTGGGGAAGGAGGCGCACCTGGAGGAGGCGGTGGTGACGCTCAAGTCCAAGAGCAACGGCGATACGGTCTTCCGGGTGAGCTTCGAGTGGGACGAGTCGCAGGGCATCCCCGGCGCCGTCCTCGTCAAGAACCACTGGAGCGAGGAGGTCTTCCTAAAGACGCTCACCCTCGAGGGCGTCCCTGGCAAGGGCACCGTCGTCTTCGTCGCCAACTCGTGGATCTACCCCCTCAACGTCTACACCCACGACCGCGTCGTCTTCGCCAATGACGTAAGTCCTGTACTCCTGTTCATCGTTGCGTGCTTAATTTCCTGCACATGCCTGCGTTTTTCGCCATTGAGTAAATAAAGTTGGACACATTTGTAAGTGGCGTTTTTTACGGAAAAACTCATATATTTTCAGTTGAAATATTGAATTTTGGGGTCTGATAAAATGAGGGATACAAGAGTACATGTGCAGGCGCTGGCCATCCACAGAAATTGCCTTAGCAAACACACAAAGAAAAATCAGTGCAGGTGGATATAATTATGAAAAACATCCAGATTCGTGGTATATGAAAAAAAAAGGAAGATCACGCAATTCCCACTATCACTTATAAAAACCAGAAAGTTTTAATTAATGACGAAAGTCTAGTCTATCTGATAAACCCATCCTTGATTGGGTGCTGGTCAACTCTTGTTTTTTTTATAAGTTTCTGGATGGAGTAGGTATCATTTTAGCTGTACTTAATGTTACGCATTGTCTCCTACTACTAGGTAGAATGAGCCCCTGCTGTTAATTTAATAGTCCTCTTCATTGTTCACACTGCTTAGAGGATAGATCGATTTCAGTCAATGTTTACTGTAACTATTTGGTAGACCTAGCTGCATTGTTGGCAGCTTTTTCTTATCTTTCTTACTGCAGTCTTAGTGACATCACAACAATAGAAAATAGGCCATCGGTTTCATGTGGATTTTTTCTTTTATTCCTGTTGGTAGTTCCAGATGATAAAGAATTCGTCTTGACTTAGCCGTTCAAGATGACTAAATGAGTTTCTGTCATCTACTTTGCTTAGATTACAGCAGCAAGTTGCATGCCCATGGTCAGCAGCTCCCTACTACCTAACCGGTGTTACATTCCTAATAGTTTGTACGACTAAAAATCAGCAAGCTGTGATGTTTAATTAAGTTTTTGGAAAAAAGGAGCTTTTTATTAGAAATGTCGATAGATCCCAAGAGCAAGAATAGTAGTATCTCCGTTAAAAGAACCATAACTATCTCCTGGGAAAAAACAGATAGAACTCTTCTCAATACCAAAGTAGATTTAAGTATCTGAATGAGCTCAATTTGATCCGAGATAAGCACATACAGATATAATACATGAATCGAACAAATATTTAGTTCAACTCAACACTCATTTGTTGGGTTATTATATTTCTCTTCAATCATCCTGCCACTAGATCTACCACAAAAAGGGAAAACTAGGAGCACAACCAATATTGCTTTTGCTCTTGGGTATCTAAAAGGGAAAACTAGAACACAACCAACATTGCTTTTGCTCTTGGGTATCTAAAAGGGAAAACCAGAACACAACCAATATTGCTTTTGCTCTTGGGTATCTTATAATCGACATTACAACCATATGATGTTGTCTCCTCCATGTTTGAGGAAAAGAAAAAAAAATATGATGTCATGAATAGGCATACATATTGGTTAATCCCTTTGCTTACCTCTGCCAGCACTATTTTTATTCAACACCTCAAAGGAGTATTAATTACTTACTCTCTTACTATACAGACCTATCTGCCTAGCAAAATGCCTGCGCCGTTGGTGCCTTACAGGCAAGATGAACTGAAGATTCTCCGAGGTGAAGACAATCCTGGACCGTATGAGGATCACGACCGTGTGTACCGTTATGATTACTACAATGACCTTGGTGCACCAGACAAGGGTGATGCACGGCCAATTCTTGGTGGCAGCCAACACCCATATCCCCGTCGCTGCAGAACAGGCCGGCCCCCAACAAAAACTGGTGGGTTCAAATCAAAATAATTTAATCTATACCTAATTGTGGAAATTGTGTAAAATATGGCTGAAATCCTTTATAACTTGTTCACCCAGATCCAAACTCAGAGAGCAGACTTTTTCTTCTGAATCTGAACATCTATGTCCCACGTGATGAACGTTTTGGGCATCTCAAGATGTCAGACTTCATTGGGTACTCTGTCAAGGCAATCGTGGAAGCTGTTCTTCCTACTTTAAATACTTTCATTGATGATACTCCTCACGAGTTCGATTCATTTGAAGATGTCCTAGGACTCTATGAAACTGGTCCAGAAGCACCCAATCACCCATTAATAGCAGCAGTCAGGGAGAAAATCCCCAGTGAGTTCCTTCGAAGTCTTCTGCCAACTGGTGCTCATGACCATCCGCTAAAGATGCCCCTTCCAGGCATAATCAAATCAGGTAATTTATTTATTTATTCGGTAACTTTCCATGTTCTGATTTTCCATGAATCAATAGTTTTTTTTATGGCGCCTAAATCTTGTGTATGCATTAGATGTGTTGAAGAAGGCTCCAGAATATAATTTTGGCTGGAGGACTGATGAGGAGTTTGCGCGAGAAATGCTTGCAGGTGTGAATCCTGTGATCATCAGGCGTCTGACGGTTAGTAGCTTGCATCATTTGAAGTGACAAATACATCCTCTCTCATTTGTTGAACAAAATGCCTACAATGTTCTCTTCCGTGACTGCAGGAGTTCCCTGCTAAAAGTACTCTGGATCCAAGCAAGTATGGGGATCAAACCAGTAAGATCACCGAAGCTCACATTCAGCATAACCTGGAAGGCCTGACAGTGCAGAACGTACGCCGAACTACTGAACATATGCAAACTGAATGATTTGATGCAGATAATTGGCAACGTCCATCTACTGACTGCGATAACATACCATGTGTAGGCACTGAGGAACAACCGGCTCTTCATCCTGGACCACCATGACAATTTCATGCCGTACCTAGACCGGATCAACAAGTTGAAGGGCAACTTCATCTATGCCACCAGGACTCTGCTGTTCTTGAAGAACGACGGTACCCTAAAGCCCCTGGCCATCGAACTGAGCCTGCCTCACAAGGATGGCCAGCAGCATGGCGTAGACAGCAAGGTGTACACACCGGCTCACACCGGCGTCGAGGGCCATATCTGGCAACTTGCCAAGGCTTACGCCTGTGTTAACGACTCTGCTTGGCATCAGCTTATCAGCCACTGGTATAGAGATTCCCATGCTCTGTTCCATTTGATAGTGAAATATCTTGTATTTGTGTGGAAATACTTATCTGTTTTCTGTGCGTGCTTTTACAGGCTGAACACACACGCTGTCATCGAGCCATTCGCGATCGCGACGAACCGGCATCTCAGCGTGGTGCACCCCGTGCACAAGCTGCTGAGCCCGCACTATCGTGACACTCTGAACATCAACGCGCTGGCGCGCCAAACTCTCATCAACGCCGACGGCATCTTTGAGAAGACGGTGTTTCCGGGGAAGTACGCCCTGGAGATGTCCTCCGACGTGTACAGGAGCTGGAATTTCACCGAGCAGGCGCTCCCCGTCGACCTCGTCAAGAGGTACGTAAAGGAGGAAAAAATAACCTTGCAGCTCTAATGAGTCTGGACATCTGCAGAAACTCCCCAAAACTGCGTGGTTCCGATGAATTTACACCCCTTGGTAATCCTTGCAGGGGCATGGCCGTTCCGGACGCGTCGAGCCCGTACGGTATCAAGCTGTTGATCAAGGACTACCCGTACGCCGTCGACGGGCTTGTGATCTGGTGGACGATCGAGCGGTGGGTCAGGGAGTACCTAGACATCTACTACCCCAACGACGGCGACATCCGGCGTGACGTGGAGCTGCAGGCGTGGTGGAAGGAGGTGCGCGAGGAGGCTCACGGCGACCTCAAGGACCGGGACTGGTGGCCCAAGATGCAGACGGTCCAGGAGCTGACCCGGACGTGCACGACAATCATCTGGATCGCCTCGGCGCTGCACGCGGCCGTCAACTTCGGGCAGTACCCGTACGCGGGGTACCTCCCGAACCGGCCGACCGTGAGCCGGCGGCCGATGCCGGAGCCAGGCAGCAAGGAGTACGCGATGCTCGAAGCCGGGCAGAAGGAGGCGGACCTGGTGCTCATCCACACTATCACCAGCCAGTGGCAGTGCATCCTCGGCGTCTCCCTCATCGAGATCCTGTCCAAGCACGCCTCCGACGAGGTGTACCTCGGCCAGCGCGACGAGCCCGAGCGCTGGACGTCCGACGCCAGGGCGCTGGAGGCGTTCAGGAGGTTCGGCAGCCGCCTCGTGGAGATCGAGGACAGGATCGTGAAAATGAACGGGGACCCGGCGTTCAAGAACCGCACCGGGCCGGTGAACATGCCGTACATGCTCCTGTACCCCAACACGTCGGACGTCGACGGCAAGAGGGGTGAGGGGCTCACCGCCCTGGGCATCCCCAACAGCATCTCCATCTGATCTGAGCGTGTAAGCTCTGTTTCGTCGTTGGATTTGAGCTGCAGCAGACAGACTTGCAGGTGTAGTGAAGAAGCACGTGACTACCATGATTTGTACTTACTATATGTAGGGTTGAACCGTGAGGTGAAATAAGATCGATCGACATGTTTGCATTCATTTCTCTTCGTGCATAAAAACGCAAAGTCCTGCTGCTTTCAGGTTGCCTCGAGATCTGCTACCGTCGCCCGTGCTTCCTGGTCGTGGTAGCGAGACTAGCGACGAACCGTCAGCTCAGCGTAGTCCCCGTGCGCAAGCTGCTCAGTTCGTACTGTCGTGACACGTTGGGTCCAGGCACTGTCGTCGTGCGCGTCGATGCCGAGCACAGGACATCAGGCGCGCATGCTGTAGGTGTCGACAACCCTCCGGCCAGGGCCGTCTAAGTATTTGGGCTCCAGTGCGAAATAAAAACTGGCGCCTCAAATTTAAAAAAAATATAGCTAAAATACAATTATAGTTAACTGTATTTTTTTCAAAATATTTAAAAATATATCAAATATTAATGCTAAAAGAGTAAAGATATATAATACTGTATTAATAAACTGACCTTAAATGTTCTACTCCCTCTATAAGTACTCTTCAAATTTTTATAAATTATAAGTTGTTCTCAGTTCTCGAGACATATTTTTTTTAATACATCTTAACTATATTTCTATTCTTTATTTTCAAAACATTTCATCTTTTTATTTTTTTAATTTTTGTGACTAGACCTAAAAACAACTTATAAAATGTGACTAAGGGAGTACTAAAAAGCAGCATCCTTTAGTATTTTTTTGAGGTGATCAATTATACTTAACCTGCTACAAGACATCATTTTCAAGTGTTATTGGCTAATTCATTTAGTCTTCTTATGTCAAAGGAGAACGTAAATATGATTGCACACACAGGAGCGGCGCGTGAGAATGAGATGCGCTGGACTGGAGATTGCCACCTGCTAACGCCATGGAGGATTCTGAATTTCATCCAGTCGAAGAATTAGCTCCACTAATTACCTCTTAATAAATTGGGGGCCCCACGTTTTTTTTCCCCTGTTCGGTAGCCCAGCCTGCCCTGCTAAGGGACGGCCCTGCTCCGGCGCATGCCCCCGCGGCTTTGACAGATGACACGTACGCACGTACTGTACTCTGTATGTTGTATCCATATGCACGTATTAGTGCAACCACAACGTACTCAAAACTGGTCCATAAAAAATACAAAATTTGTTCTGGGTATCAATAAATATTGTGAAAGTAGTATATCAAAAGCTACTAATAAGCTCATAGACTACCTATAAAAATAAAATATTATTTTTCTTCTCCTTAGCACTATAGCACAAACTTCAACAAACAATCTAAACTATTTTCTATTATTTTTTATGTCATATGTCTATTGCCCACATTGTGAAATTGTTGATAATAAAGACATTTGATAATGAGTCCTACCTAATAGGCTATTTGGAGGGATGGCATTGCTTGCCCTTACTGATTTATGGTATGTATCTGAGATATGATATCTTGAGGAATATTTAGTTATTAAAAAAGGGCAAAGTAACATCTTAGTGATCGTTCTTGTTTAAAGTCTCCAGTAGATTGTGTGTGTATATATATAACTGATTTCTATAATTTTTTTTGTACAATTTATGTGAAAATCCTACATTTTAAATGAGCTCTAAAGGACAGGGTAAAGCAATAACTTATTAGGGATTGTCCATGTTTAAAGGACGGTAACTTCGTGACTGAAATTTGGAAGAATGAAATA